>APFE030315329.1:0-13564 GCA_000404065.3 Pinus taeda
AAGGACTAACTACCATGGACCAAAGGTAAGTTTTCCCATATGAAATAAACTTTTCTCCATAGGTTCAAATTCCAAGGAATAACTACCATGGACCAAAGGTAAGTTTTCCCACATGAAATAAACTTTTCTCTGCATAAAATTCCGTGAGCTTTTCTCCACATGGAATAATTTTTTTTTTTTTAATTCTCATCATATTGAGAGCCATGCCATGGGTGTTGCCATCAAGTACAACATCTGTAACATATAACCATACCATAAACATAATGCCAACACTTTTTCCACTGCATCCCATGCATCAACTCGAAGTGATTGAATATAGGTTTTCATCCTTACTTTCCAAAAAACATAGTTTGTTCCATTGAACGTAGGTGCCCTATTGGTGTATGTTCCCTACTAGTTTTACATGATCCTTGATATTTATTCCAGTTTTTAAATTGATATGAAGTAATATGGTTTCTTTGATACCAATTGTTAGAACCCAAAACAATACTGAGAGGGGGTATGAATCAATATTGTAGGAATTTTTAAAACTTTCTTTTACTAATGCATAATACTAGGACACCAATAAGTACTTCATGAACAATTCATATCAATATCAAAATAATCAATAAAAGAAGTATAAATACTACACATAGGTTTTTCAATATTTTTATTCAATTTACTTCACAAGGGAAAGCTTCTACTTGATGCTACAAAGTTCTTTAGCTACAACTGGAAGGAAGCTACTACTCCCTAATTTATCATCAACCATTAAAAGGAGATAGAAACCCTAAATATTTACTAGCCACTACTGGAAGGAGCATAAACCCCTGATTAGCAAGCTACCACTTACTTGACCTCAATGATTCATGTTCCATGCAATTTTCAGACTCAAATCATGAAGGCCACTTCCTTTCGTAAATAATTAAATTTCTCACTTCAAAAATTGACTACAAACACTATAAAGTCACCTTCAACAATCTCTGATTACTGACCAATCCACCACCATCCACCTATAAACCATAAACTCTAAAAAAAACACACCAACTTGATTATGTTTATAAAGAATTATGGTCGATATTTTTAGGTCTTTGAGCTTTATTCATATTGAACTTGAATTTCACTTATCAGAGGTTTTGATCTCATGATTTTTTCCTTTTGGAATGTCCTCTTGATGTGAAAAATAAGTATTATGATCTGTTGCCTCTGTGAGAAAAGCAAATTTTAACTGTTGTTTTCCACCATTTTGAAATTTTATAGGTTTTAGTAGTGTTTCTTCTAAATTTGGTTGACCCAAAATTTAGCGAATTTGTGAAAATTGCCTCCAAATATGTTCATTCTTCCATATTGGTTTCCAAAGCATTCATTCCTTTGTTTTAAAACTTTATGTACTTCCTGTTTGGTTCCAAAATTCCAAATATGGCATAATCATCAAATTTCACCAAGCTACTGACCCATTCACCCATCATATAAGCCTGATCACTTTTAACATATAACCTCCATTGGGTTCCTCTATTATAAGCCTCGAGGGATTTAACCACCATTTATTCAACCTTCCGTGCTCTTGGTGTTCCATATGCATAGAACATAGCATTGATCCATACTGAAGCTCCTAGCCTTAATCTCTTGGCAAAAACTCATGAAGCACCCCTTTTTTTGTAGATAGTTTTTTCTTTCGAGAATTATTTCTGTGGGTCTATTATAGGTCTATTTGGGCACATCACTCCTGACATTCAGATCAATACAATTAGGGCTCATTAAACCATAATTCGGTTGTTACATGGCCTAGACAAGTCATCACATTGAATGCTTCCATCCATGAAAGTTTTCTAGCCTGAAGCTTTGCTAAAATGTCTCCTTGGGACACCAGCACAACCTTGGTCAGGGGTAACTGCACTATAAAGTAGGTAGGCCCATTCAAGCCTGCACTGCAGTGCACTTAGGATCTCTTTGACTTACGCCGGGTGAGAATGAGTGAAATTTGCATTGGATTCTGAGAATATTCCTTGATTCTAGATCATTCTAGAAGGATCACATCTCTTATCTCCTCATATGAGCTCGAATTTGGATAGGATAGGGATAAATTAACCTCATATCCTCTCATCCCTTGCTCCATGGAAACTAACTCCAAGTTTGGAAGGTCATTCAATACCCTCATTTATGACAAAACCACCTTCATTTCCCTATAAATTGAGCACTCATCATAGTGATCAAGGGAGCTGGAATTTGAAGATTGTAGATAAATACTATTGGTTGGATATTTTAGTTCATGTCAATTAATGTTATGCTATCGGATTGATGTGATTTTGGTGTGACGAGGGTTGGACTGAAGCTGGATGAGTGACAAAGGATCGAACTTCATTGGTTGTAACTCCTCCTTCAACATCAATAAAGTTATTTGTTCCTTTTTCTATATTCTTTTTCATATCTATGATGCCTATGTGTTTCAATGTTGTTGATTCCATTGGTTTCTAGTAGATAGATCATGTACTTTGATCGTTGTCGTCTTTTGTTTCTAATTGCAAGTACCAATTGAGCGGATTCAGTTCGAGTGGGAGTGACAAGAACAATTCAAAGGGGATCAAGGAAATGAAAGCTCACAAGTAAGTTCCTTCATCTCATCTATCTATTATAGGAAAAGGTTAAACCACTTTCTTTAGGTTTTTCTAAGTGTAACTACCCACTTAGGGAAAATGTGTTTATCCGTAGATAAAAATTCCATATAACAAATTGGCAACTCCGTTGGGGAGTGAATGTCGTTCCTGGTAGCTTACCCGCATCATATTATATCCTACTAGACTTTGCTTGCCTTCATTGATCCTATTTCAGTCATTTTGAAGTGTTTTTGGTCAAAAAGTGTTCTTGAATGTCTCCTGATTTGACTCTCTGGCACCAGTGCAATGTTGGTCTTGACACAGTGCGCTGCAGAGCATCCTTAGCTTAGAGACAGTGGATTGTCTCCCACTTTAGCCTGCTATGATCCCTCTTAGGCTAAAAAACACACCTTTGGCTTGTTTTTTCCAAAGTTTCTTATGTTTTTGTTTACTAAAAGATCAATGTTTTCAATGGTTCTAAAATCAATTTGTATTTCTCCTCCTAGCCCTACTTTGGCCTTGATTTTTTAGTGTTTCTTAAATGATTTATTTATCATTATTAATTCATTGTCAAAGTTAGTTTATAGTCGATTAGTATTTTCTAAAAAGGAAGTGTTGTAAAGTCTTCATTTCTTTGAAAAAAGAAATTGTCGTAAAGTCTTTGTTTCTTATGAAAAGTATTGATTAATTGCATGTTAATTTAGTTTCCTTTTGTCCATATAAACATTAAGGGAAATGAAAAGAAAAACTTGCATTATCCATTTAGAGGTTTGTGTGTGCTTGTAGAAATAGTATAGGGAAAGTTGCATTAGATGTGCTCTATGCTTTTTAATTGAAAATTCTGATTGCTCTATCCCTTGTAGCTAAGGTTTTCATTGTTCAAATAAAATTAAAAGAATTTTTCTCATCATAGTTGCATTCTAGGAATTTCAAAGACATCACGCGGTGAACCAAAAAAGAAAAATCCTAAACAAGATCAACTTAAAATTTATCTCAATTAACCTAATGGAGCATTGTAACTTAACGAATAACATTTAGAGGTTCTAGGCTAGAGATGTGTTTTGGCATCATAAAACATAGTAGCTATCATTAATTTTCTGCGATACATTCCGAGTGTGATACCTCATTCCACGTACGTAAGTATATCATAGCTCATCCATGTACCTTCGGGTATATAGGGCAGTGTTATAGTACGAAAAGTATAAAGGAATGCTCTCACTGTGCGGTTTCACATTAGACAGTGCTAACACAGATTGGGCCTCCATGTACTTTCGGGTATATCTAGGAAGACTACATTAGGTTGCTAGCCATCCATAGGTAACTAAGTCGGCCACCTTGTACACTGTGCTACACTAAACACAACATTTGGGGATATTGCCTGCACGTATGTTAAGTCCTTGGTTTATTGAGGCACTGTATTGTAGTTCACAGTTACTTGGTTATCCTTTTTCCTAGATATCCCTCCTTTGTTTTGTTATGTGATTTCGATTAAAATAAAATTAATTGATCGCGGATAACATCCTCCACGTCACTCCTTAGTTTATCTTAGGTTGAGACATATGGCAACAACTCTGAAGTCCACTAATCAAGGAATTCCTTTGGATTGAATCCTAGTCATTTTCCTCCTTTCGGAAGTATTAGTTCTCCTTATATGGCTACATTATCCCTTTCAGGACTTACCATCGACTTGCCAGTATGGTTGTTCTCAACCTCCTTGGTCCCACAACTGAATATTCCTACAACTAGACAAAATCAATCTCCAGTTGATCCTAAAGTTGACCCTTTACCTTCTTCATTGGTTGTTTCTTCCTCCCCTTCTTCGTCTTCGTCCGGTGAAAGTATTGACACTAGTAATTATGCGGATAAGAAGAAGAAGAAGAAGAAGAAGAAGAAGAATAAAGTTCAGCATGGCAACAACCAAACAACCATTACTTCTAATGCAACTTTTGATGAGAACTTGTCTAATAAGCCTCACAAACTTCGATATCCTTTCAAACTTTGTATGGGAGGCCATCTTCTTCGAAATTGTTCTGAGATTCCTCAGATATTAGAAGAATCATCTTGTTGTTCACATCATCATATGTCATCAACTTCTGGAGATCATGCTGGTGACACACCATCAACTAGTTGTAATAAAGTTCATGGAAAGAAGGGTAAAGTTAAGTTTCCATGTAGGTTATGTGAAGGGAATCACCCCATTCACCTTTGTCCCTATCTGGATGAAGCCAATTTTTTTTTGGATAACCGTCTTGCTTCTCTGCAACAACTTCCATCTGGTTATAGGAGACTATCACTTAGTCCTTCACTAGTTGATGAATTGACTGACCCAAATCAACCGTCAGTCAAACCCACTCTCTCTGAATGTGAATCCCATGAGTCTATCCCTGACCAATGACAGGATGAGGAAACAATTGACCTGATTTCACCTTCATTTAATCGTACCTTTCTCATAGAGAGTGAGTATGATACCACTCAGGTTCTTTTCATTTCTTCAGATTCCAATGAGCTCAGAGGCAACCCTCCTATTCCATCAAGACAAGAGGAAAATACTCTCGTTCTCATAACTCAATGGGGTAATTATCCCGTTCTTAACGTACCCCCTCCAAGTAGTCTAGTCACTTCCTTTGATTGGAATTGACTGACAAGATTCCATCTAACTTCTTATGTGCCTTTCCAGATCATAGTACAAGTTTATAATATGATTGTATCTAGCACTATTATAGATGAAGGTGCATCTGTGAGTATCCTTTCCTCCACTGCTTGGCAAGCGCTCGGTTTTCCGCCACTTGTGCTTGTTACCCAGAATCTGTTGGCTTTTAATAGAGGAACCAGTCAACCATTAGGGATCCTTCCTCAGTTTCCTATTACTTTGGGAGGAAAAATTGTTTATCTCAATGTGATGGTAGTCCTAGGCCCTTTATATTACAATTTGCTTCTTGGGTGCGATTATGTTTATGACATGGGAGCTATTGTTTCAACACTCTTTTGAGTGATCTATTTCTCGCATGAAGGCAGAATTGTCACTGTTGACGAGTTTTCATTTCCCGATCCAAATATGGCTTCCTGTCAACCATCTTCCCTAAATGGTTCTTTTGTCCCAATGGTATCTTCCCCAACATGGGTCTATTATGTGGCAACCCGTTCCATGCCTATTTCAACTGACGATGAATTCCGTGATGTTGTGCATTATGTATTGGGGGCATTAGAACTAGATCTCTCTAATTGTTTCTTTGCTATGTATCCTTTCCAGAGCATTGTTTTCCCATCTAATGAGAACCTCTTGGAAGTCATGACCTCTTATGGGTCGTGATCAAGGAATCATGAGGATAGTTCCTTGTATTGTGTCAACCTCGTTAAAAAATGAAACAAAGGGCATGAGGATAGTTCTTTTACTATGTTAACCTCATTAAAAAAAATGAAACAGGTCCTATGAGCATAGTTCCTTGTCTTGTGTCAAGCTCGTCAAAAAATGAAACAAGGAATATAAGGATATTTCTTTTACTATGTCAATCTCATTAAAAAATGAAACAAGTCCCAGAGCATAGTTCCTTGTCTTGTGTCAAGCTTGTTAAAAAATGAAACAAGGAATTTGAGTAGAGTTCCTTGTCTTGTGTCAAGGTCATTAAAAAAAATGAAACAAGGTCCTCTGGAGCAAATTTCAATTTGAGTCTTTGATTAGTTCTCGTAAGATCCCAGTTGAGTCTTTCACTTGATCTCATAGATGAACCTTCATTCCATCCACCTGATAGCCACGAGTAGTCTACTTAGGTGAATGCAATGAAGCTTGGGGGCATGCACCTAGTCTCGAGTCATCATGATGGGGGCATGTCAACCAATCCAAGCATAGTTTTTCATTTAAAGCTTGTGTAAACATGAAATTGAATCCAAGCATATTTCCCTATGGTTCAAGCTTGTGTAAAAAAGAACCCATCTCCATTTTAACCCTCGTGATTGCAATTCTATCAGCCTCTTCCATCATATAAACCTTGGTTTTTCTCCTTCCATTGTCACTATCGGCTTGGCCAATCATATTCTTTCACTTGGTTCTTTTACCCTTTATGAGGAACAATTGCAATGAGTGTTCTTATTAGCTAGCCTCTTCACATAAATCAACATGTTTTGAGAAGTTCCAACATCACCGTAACTAGTTTCTATCCTAGACACCACTCATTCCTCTAAGTGGAATCCTCTTTAAGCTCTTTTTAGGCTCTCGAAATATGAAAAGATTATCGAGTGCTTGCCCTTTTTAGCTCATAAACTGATTGGAAATGATATCTACTCAGTATAAGTTTAACCCTTTTCCGAACTGAGATAGATTATTTACGAAAAAGGAATACGTTAATCGAACATGGTCAATAGGTTCTCTCTTGTATTATTTTACGCTTTTTTGGACTTGAGAGAAAAATTTATGAAAAAGATCTTGTGGAGTTTTCTTTTTGTCCCTTTTTAGACTCTCTAAACATGAAAAGGACTGAGTTCTCATTTTCGTTAAACTTGTTAAAACATCAAATAGCGAAAAACTTGTCCATCATGATAAGACTAAGTTTCACCTTCACTAGGCTCGTTAAAACATCACATGGTGATGGGTTCACCCGAAGGGTAGAATTATACCACAAGCATATGTTATCCTCCTCAAGCTTGTTAAAAAATAAAGAGGTGCTGGTCAACAATGACTGGGGAAAATGGGAAAAGGGATAAATAATTTTATGGTAGCAAGTTTCTCTTGAACATGATACTTTCACCTCATTTCTGTGACTATTTGGATTGGGTTATCTGTTGATGGTTATCATACATATGGTCTATCACACCATCCATCACTTTGGTTTAGGGCCAATGCTGGCAATTCATTCAGTGTCGCCAACATGTTCAAGAGAAGTCACTTAGTAAACTCCATCCTTTGCAATACTCATAAACCTTCATTTTCATGATCGCCATTCCTGAACCTTGTGTCGTTAGTCAAATTCTATCTTTAAAATCATTACACTCATTTCGTGTTCTTGATGGGGGATACATCAAGGCCCTCCTATGATGAGTCGCTTCTTGTCGACATCAGCACATTATCCAAGAAGTTGACTTAGAAAGACCCTTCCAATACCTTGAGGCTTGCATACATCAATGCCAATATTCTCGCTTCTGGTGACAGGCTGAAATCACTGGCCTTCGATCGAAAGACTTTGCATGTTGTTCAACATCAAAACATCTATTCACACCGTGCAGAATGTACTGCAGTACCTTGAGAATCATTATCATTATCGATGATCTCTCTTGCATCTATTAACAGCTTACATCATTCGCTGGTAATCAGACAGTGTCTTTGCACGTTCGAATTCAAATCACATTTTCACATGGTTAGAATCGTACTTGAGAAAATGATTGAACGAGATAGAAGACCCCAAATCTAGTTTCATCCATTTGGGTTGTAATTTCAGGAGAGTACTAAATCATCTGTATGATGGCTTTACACAGATGATCATACTATCGAGGTTCTATATCTGTAGACGACTATCTGATTTATGTACATGTAATTAAAATTTGATATGTTGAGTATGGGTATGCCTTCCCTCAACAATTCATGAAAAATTCAAAAATTCATGATATTATGTGTTGTAATCGATGCAAGTCACCGTCTGCTTCAGATCCTACCCATCACATCATAAATAATATCACTCGACATTATCATTTTCGACTTCATGCTTTAGGGGGAAACTATTACAGGTCTATTTGGGCACATCACTCTAGACTTTCATATCAGTACAATTAGGGCGTATCAAACCCTAATTCAGTTGTTACATGCCCTAGAAAAGTCATCACATTGAATGCTTTCATCCATGAAAGTTTCCTAGCCTAAATCCTTGCTGAAATGCCTCCTCGGGACAGTAGTGCAACCTTGGTCAGGGGTAACTGCGTTGTAGATTAGGTAGGCCCATTCAGGCCTACACTGTAGTGCACTTAGGCCCTCTTTGACCCACGTTGGGTGAGAATGAGTGAAAATTGCATTGGATTCTAAGATTATTCTTTGATTCTAGATCATTCTAGAAGGACCCCATCTCATATCTCTTCCTATAAGATCGAATTTGGATAGGCTAAGGATCAATTAACCTCCTATAGTCTCATCCCTTTCTCCATGGAAACTAACTCCAAGTTTCGAAGGCCATTAAATACCCTCATTTATGATAAAACCACCTTCATTTCCCTATATATTGAGCACTCATAATAGTGATGAAGGGAGATGTAATTTGAAGATTGTAGAGAAATACCGTTGGTTTGAGGTTTGAGTTCATGTCAAGTAATGTTATGCTGCTAGATTGATGTGATTTTGGTGTGCAGAGGGTTGGACTGAAGCTAGATGAGTGACAAAGGATCAAAATTCATTAGTTTTAACTCCTCCTTCTACATCAATAAAGTTGTTTGTTCCTTTTATCATATTCTTGTTCATATCTATGATGCATATATGTTTCAATGTTGTCGATTCCATTGGTCTATAGTAGATGGATCATGTACTTTGATCGTTGTCATCTTCTATTTCTGATTGCAGCTACCAATTGAGTAGATTTGGTTCAAGTGGGAGCGACGAGAACAATTCAAAAGAGATCAAGGAAGTGAAAGATCACAATTAAGTTACTTCATCTCATCTATCTATTATAGGAAAAGGTTAAACCACTTTCTTTCTATTGTTCTAAGTGTAACTACCCACTTAGGGAAAATGTGTTTATCCATAGATACAAATTCCATATAATGGGTTCCACCAAGATTCTATTGTGACTAATCAAAATATCATTAGGATGACCTATCTACCACATCCTCTTAGAACAAAAATGTTGTCATATCCTATCGTCAACTTCATTGTCTCTCAAATTTTGTCTTCTCCGCATTTTCTGTTGAAGACTCTCAGTAGAACTTCTAAGATTATTTCTTCCAAGGAGGTTTCTTTTGGGGTCAATTTCCTCTAAGATTGTGTCCTTGGCGACCACCTACTTGACACATGGACCAACCACATTTTTGTGAAGATGCCACATCAACATCATTGTGTCCTAGAGATAATTTTTATTTCTCAAATTTTAGTTCTCAGACTTGACTTCCTATGCACTTTTTAATAACCTTCGAGATATTTTCTTCTCAAAACTATTTCTTTTGAGAAAAAATTCTAACAATGCCACCTATGCTATATCATGCCTACTAGATTTCTTCCTCAAATGCCAGGATGCCATGTGTCACTCGTTGAGTGATACTGCATATCATCAACCTTTTTTATCTAGTTAGGTACCTGAAAATGCAAAATCTACATGCCATGTGTCACCTTCTCATCGGTGCCATGTCATTACTGATGTCATCTTGCCATTGTGTCTCCTACTTAATCTCTGTGATCCAATAAAATTATTCCATTTTTCTTTATTCAATTCGTCCATGTGGCCAAGGGTACAAAGGAGGAAGGGATATCGAGCACCTTGTTGTGTCCTTATCTTTGTTACTTGCCTATGTAGATCTTGGTGATAACTCAAAGTTTCTCTTAGAGAAATATCTAATCTTTTGAGATCTTTGTCTCAATATGGAAACTTTGATGGTTAGTCTTTGAATATTTTCAACTAACATCTGTTGCACAACTTTTTCATTAAACCATTGTGGTTTTCATAAACTATCATGGATGTTTTAGTGGCAAAAGGGGAGGGGGTCCTACATTAAATCTACATCATTAATCTCCCTAATCAATTTTTTGGGAATACCACCAATAATGGAACCTCCTTTTTCTTTAACCCTTCAGTGGACATGGCCCTCTATAATTTCTCCAATGGGGTTAAAAGGATGTGTGGTGCACATCCATCACACAAATATGCCCAATGTATAACAATACTCCACTCTACCAATCTGTTCCACCGAATTTGACAAAACACCAAATTTCACCATTTTGGATTTAACACCATGTTTTTCCATGCATCCTTTGACTTTGGGGTTCCTGATCTTTGACTGGAAATAACTTCTAATCCAAGAAGCCATTTGCAAAATTTCATATACCATAGGAAAGCTCTTTCAGAGCTCTATCCACTTGAGAAGTTTCCAACAACACTTGAAATGATCTTTTGTACCAAAAATAGCTCCAAAGTATTCATTCCTTTAACATATTTTCTTTGCCATCATCTTCTTCTCCTTTGCCATCAATGACAAGATATTTATAACACTCCCTTTTTTTGGATTATAAACACAAGCGTTAGATTTTATGAGTTTAATATTTTGTCTCCCTTATTTACTTTTCTATAGTTTATAATTATTGAATAATTGATTAGTAATCATTGTTATGCTAGATAATCACAATTCATGATGACTTATATTTGTTGAGGGATATTATCCCCTAAGGCTCTTGGGTGGAACCCTAGCAGACTGGAAATTGTCTAAGTCAAGAAACATACACACACACAGTCATTTATGCTAGAAAAAGCTACCTAAGGTGAGAAGGGCATACCTGAGGTCCTACGTTTGGGTAGTTACTCAAGGGTGCAAACCCTTCTTCACATCCCTTCCACTCCTTTGCCCTGCAAAAACAACAATTCCAAGGAATGTAGCAGTATATGGACAAAGATTTACATAAAAAATGATCTTTATGTTATATAAGAAAGGAGTTAGTTACAAACTTCTAGCCATCCATTCATACATGAAATTCAAATATGAACATCATTAACATAAAGAAAGAAGTGTTTCAGGAACAAGACGCGTTTCTTTATTAGACAAATAGAATAGTATGAAAAAAGAGCAATATCACCTGAACCACTTCTGCAGGCTCAAAGCTCAGCCTCCTTCTGGATCCATCCCGCCTCAAGCCTCTAGTAGGTCACCTTCCAATACTCACTACAAGATGTCATGGCTAAAGAATGAACATCCAATCACAAGGAAACAAGGGTTTCCTGTACAAGATGGGGGAAGTGCAGAAGGCACAAGGGTCTTCAGACCTGATCAGGGGAAAAACTCAGTATAATAACCTTGCTCTATGATCTCTCCTCCTTTTAGGCCTTCCCTTTGATGTCTTTTTATACCAATTCCAAAGTAGTTTTTTAGTTAGGAATTGGTTGGGGACAGTTGAGGCCACGGGCACTAACAGGTGATCAGCAGGTAAAACCCGCGATCTCCGCCCGAAAATAAGGAGTTTTATATTTTTTTAAGTGTTTTAATACATATACGCGGGTTGGGTATGTATGAACCTGCGTATACACGCGTTTAACTCAGGGCAATGTCGCGTACAGGGAATAAAACACTGTTTTTTAGATTTTGGACCAGGTCTGGAAGGAGGGGTTGCCCTAGGCCATGGGTGTAGCATCACAAACCATAATGGTGATATTTGGAGCTATAACAGATGCCCCCTAATATATGAGGTCAGAAGGGGTACATGATGGCCGAAATATATTAAGCAAGTACATGGAAAGGAAACTTGCCAAAAGCTGAGGAGTACTTCACCGGAAGTCAGCCTGCCAAGCCACAAAAGAAGATCAGAAAGAAACACCATCTGAGGCGTGCATACCCATGCTCAGAGAAAGCAAAGCTTGTCCGCATATCAAGTACAAGCGGATCCACTAAGTATACAAGTATAAATGACTGGAAAATACATAATGGATCATCTAATCGTGATCGAACAAGTACATGTCTGAATATCACATATAAACTGTCAATGATGCTGGAAGATACAACGGATCACTGATATCAAAGACTGATCCCAAGAGGTACCAACTGAACATGATGGATAAGGATGGTACTGCACTGCAAACTCAGGTGCCATCATATAGAATGTCGCCATGACTGACTGCAACATATAAGGTGGAATGGTATCAACGAGCAGCAATAGGAGCAATTGTCAAGTGAACCAATGGATGCTGATACAACCTGAGGTCTTCACCAACCGCCTTGGTACATTTCTACACCATGGGAATAAATGATCTGAAGTCGACCATGTGAGAAATCGTTTGATTACCGGTCATTGATGTATACCGTTAACAAACGCGAGCTACTCACCGATAATGATAATGAGCGTCAAGGTACCAGTACAAACTAACAAGTACGAAAAAATGAGCTGAAGTCGAATACCTGTATGAATCTATCGATCAGGAGACAATGATGGTTTCCCACTGTCGATAGCGAAGGATCTGCCACTAATGACTGCAAACCCCAAGGTACTGCCAAATGGACTCTAGATCTTTTGCCCCAGAGCAATGAGTCGAGTCGATAAGGAAAGATCCGCTAGAAGGAAGGCATTAAGGCATCCTTCATCAATCTAGCACGAGTGTAACCCGTAGGCCAATAATGTGGAAGGAATCGAACGAAGAAAGATGTAGTAACCGAACCGAGGTACGTTTCCGGCGTACACAAATGGTAGCTCAGCCGCACGGCAGAAACCCTCTGAACCAACCAATAATGTCAAGCTGACACAGAGGGCGGGTATCCCCCCACCAATAGGGGTCAAAATGGAAACCAAGGTACCGCACGAATCCCAATGTGTGATAATGTAAGCTGACGTCGAACACAAGGGAAACCACTCAGTCAAAGACCCATAATAATGATCGATGCTGAGCACAAGGTAACCTATCAATAATGAAAATAGGGCCAGGGTGCAACTCTAGGCCTGCCCTCAGAGCAAGATGTCGTCGTCGATAAGGACAAGACCCGCCGGCAAGAAGTCAATGGGGACCTTCTCAAACCAGCACGAGTAAAGGACCAATATAACTGATGTGATGTGAGACATGATACTGACAACCGGGATGGCCGACTGAAAAATGAGTCAAGAGACACCGCAGAGAGGCCGACTCAGGCTAACTTCCCTTGAACAAAAGCACGACTCAATGTGACTATGGCAGCATATGCTGAATCTGTATAAGTTCGTCATGCAGGAGGCATGAACGAACCCTCCATATGATTGGAAGAGGTAACCAATCGGGGGAGGACTGACTCGATAACGATGGTTATGGCGAACCTAAGTCAAACTAAATCCCACCCAAGCGGAGGAGACTTTGCTT
>APFE030315330.1:5995-25268 GCA_000404065.3 Pinus taeda
ATGATTTTCACACATGTTTTTTGGACACGATGGTTTTCGGTCCATGGTTTTGGACGCGATGGTTTTCGGTCCATGGTTTTGGACATGATGGTTTTCGGTCCATGGTATTGGATGCTTCTGCATGTATAAATATGTATTGTAACATTGAAAGGAATATAATGAAAAATCAAGATGGTAGTCCCAGTCTTGGGATCCAGTGGGAAATCTCTGTGTACATGTGTTTTATGTGTTATGCTCTCGCATTTTTTATTTTCTTTGTTTTAGAATTCGTATGCAGGTAATTTTTGTATAGGGTTAAAACCTACAGACCAATGAATGGGCCCCCCACCCTCCACAAAAACACCTTACCTCCATCATCATGCAGGTCAACATTTTCATGGGGCACCCGTCTCTGTGTATGTACATCCCAAACCAGCTATACATTCTTTTGGCAAGTGTACAAATATTTTTTAGGAAAAGGGTTCCCACCCATATTTTCATGTCTTGTTCCGGGCGACAGTCCCTATTCGCCTTTGATTGGAACTTGCTAATCACCACACCTTTCATTAATCACTCATTCCACGAGTCAGAACATGCTTATACCTACCTTGGATGTCCTATCGACTCGAGGGGCATCCCCCCCATAAGAATTGTTTTGACTACCGCCACTCGCGTTACAGCTCCAACCTCGGCTCATTGTTCGTATCCATTCATATTGTCAACTTTCATTATCACGCCTTACTGACCCACCACATTACATTCATTTTTATCCTTCAACTTGAGTCCTCGAATCAATATTTTGGGTGGGTGGTGCTTCTTCCTTGTCGAATTCAACATCATCTTCCAAGATTGAAGCAAAACCTTAGGAGGGCCCACTCCCCCTTATGAGACATATTTGGGTGGCACAGTGGGAATCACTATCGCCCATTGATGTCATCGGCCTCCCTGACATTCGACACCAACATAAGATTTTCATGTCAAGGTAGTATCGTACATTGTGACCATTGCAATTCTCTCATATAGTCGAATACCCATACATCATTTAGCACCTCATTCAATAATGTTTACATTTCAATGCATGGGAGGTACCTAGAGTTGAAGACCCATGCATCCATGAGTACCTCACTTAGTAGTGCTTCACTTTTTGATGCATGGGGGCACCTAGTTTAGTCTATTTCCTAGAAGATCCCTTGATGGCATCAACAATTATTATCATTAGCCATCATCATGTTAGCCACCACAACATTGACTTGATAGGAATATTTCCTGTATGATTGTAATAGATATTCACTAGTCATCATAAGGAGCATGGGACATGCTTGCCTCACATAGACACTTTTTATCAACATTCCTTCAGAGCATGGTTATCTTTCATCCTCAGTCAAGGTGTTTTCCCTACTCATCTTCACAACAAGTTATTTTCTCTCTCAAGAAGTTGGCTATACTCTTAGTTAGAAAAGAGAAAAGTGATGGATTTTGGTTATATGTTTGCTCCTAACCTCATACATTAGGGGGCAACTGTTAACATGGAAAAATAATACACACATTTGTACAATCCATATGACACCCAAAGTTGTCAAGCATAATGTACAGGTGAATATTTTCCAGCTGAAGACATCATGAAATACAAAAATCAAAATTTCTCCAAAGGTCTCAAGTATACAATTCACCTGCGCGACCTATACAAAGGATGAAATTAGTGATGGTGTGAATTTTCCTTCGATAGTCGTGCAATCAAAGAAAACTCTGACTCATCAGTCCAGGACCACTTCACACACTTGGAAGATGGGATTCCATGACATGTTCCATTCAAGGACAACTAATTTCAAGCTGCCCTACAGATATGCAGCCCCAAAGGGATCCTCTTGTCCTACTCATAAGTCATTTTCTCATTAATGGACCAAGAGAGGGAAGAGGGATTCAAAATTCTATATAAACAAGCCATTGGAAGACCAAAAACAAGGCAATATCATGCTGGAAATATTTGTTTCAAGAAATCCTGCATTCTATTGTTGAGAAGAAGAAGTAGAGCATTGTTATGTTAGAAAAATTGTTTCTTAAGCAATCTAACATTCTAGTGGGAAGAGGATTTCACCATTGAGAGAGTATTCATACTTCTTTGAGAGAGAGGAGAAGTTTGCAAAGAGATTGAGGAAAGGAACCTCCTTGGGATTTTTGAGCACCATAGCTCAAATAATTCTTTCCAAGTGCTTTAGTATTCATCAATTGTATCTCTTCTACATTCACCAGTCAATAAAGGGAGCCATTTTCCATTACTTTGTTGGCTTGTTTGCTTCATCAAGCATTGTCTATGTGTTTATTTCTTAGTTTTTAGTTTTTGTCTATGTATGCATTGTCTTCACCATTTACACTGCTTTGTTTACTCATGTTTTTCCATTAACAACAATCAACTATATATGTTTTTTTTGTAGGGAACAACCAACTGCTAAAAATGTGTCTTTTGGTACCCCACAACAACAAATACACCACCATAGTAAGCCACTTTGTCAAGCATCTATATCATAAGCAACACTGTCCTTGAAGGCTGTAACTAAACAAGCTCATCCTTATTCGAGAGCATTATGTTGGGAGGTTTTACATGAGCTACCACACCACCTCTAAGGCACATACCCCATCTAGATGTCCACAAGATATGTCCTTTTAGGATTATTCTTATCTTGGATTCCTTATCCTAAATTCTTAAAGAATATCGGTCCTCTACGACTACTCTTACCTTGGATTCCCTACCTCATCCTCAAAGAGCGTCAGTCAACAACTTATTTTCTTGGATTCTACAATCCACAAGAAGTTGCAATATAAGATTCTTCTCTAATCCTATGAAATCCATTCTTTCTTTATGACCTTCAATAATACTTATGACTGTTAGTCCTAGTCTAGTTCCTGACCCATAAAGACAAGAACTATCCAACATCACTCCCTCTCAATTAGGGAAGAGATGTCTACCAAACCAAGCTTATTTCTCAAATACTCTAGCTTCTTGTTTGGTAATCCTTTAGTTAGTATATATTCTACTTGATCATCAGTAGGCATATAGTGCGGCTCTATGACTCCATCTCGTACCAGGCTTTTGATGTAGTGGTACTTGTTGTTTATATGCTTCATCCTAGAATGAAATGTCGGGTCTTCTGTCAATTTGATACAACTTTCATTTTCATAGTGTATATGTGTAGGGCTAATTGGTCCTTCAAACATATCTAATAAGAACTTATTGAGCTAAAAAAATTCTCAACAAACTTCACACGTAACAACATACTTAGCTTCAACACTAAATAAAACAACTATTTCCTACTTTTTTCTCATCCATGAGACCATGGAGGATCTAAGGTTGAAGCATCCACCTATTGTGCTTCTTCCATCTATCTCATCGCCACCCCAATTAGAATATGTATATCCTACGAGTTGGATTTCATTCCATATATTCTAGAGGTAGTGATATATAGTTCCATTCAAATATCTTAGGATATTTCTAGCTTCTATCCAATGATCATGTTTTGTCTCTATTTGAAACTGACCAAGGACATTTACCACAAAAAAATGTCTAATATTGTATTTACTAGATACATGAAGGACCCAATCAATTGTCTGTAGCAACTAGGATCCATCAGACTAGATTCTAAACTCCTCAACTTCTTTAAGTTTGGAATCATAGGAGTCATCATAGGATTGTTGTCCATCATGCCAAAATTCTAAAGAATATTGATCACATATCTGCCTTGACAAAGATATATCTCACTTGGATTCTGTCAAACTTCTATTCCCAAGCTATAATGCATAATCCTAAGATCCTTCATATCAAACTCAACTGCTAACTACTTGCATTCTTGAATTCGATGCTCTACTCATGTAAAAAGTAAATCATTCACATACAAAAGTATGATAATTGGTTTACCTTGGACCACCCTAATGTCTAGGTTAGGATCTGCAGAGCTCTTGGTAAAACCAAGTCTCAGCAGGTATGCATTCATTCTTGCATACCAATCTATAGGTGCTTGCTTTAAGCCATATAGAGCTTTCTTCAACATGCAAATATGAGTCTCCCTCTAATTTATTTAAAATCCTTTAGGCTACTCAATTGAAACCTCTACATCAATAGTCCCATACAATTGTTTTTCTTCTTAAAATCCATTTGATGAATGTTCCATCCCATAGTAGCAACCAAAGAAACAAGTGATCTTATGGTTGTATATCTAGTTGCAAGAGAAACTGTTTCCTCACAATCAATCCCTTCTTTCTGTGACAAGCCTTTTGCTACAAACCTAGCTTTGTATTTATCAGTGCTACCATCTATAACATACTTTATCTTGTAAATCCCTTTTGAAGTGACTATAGATTTGTCACTTGGCCTAGGGACAATTTACCATACGTTGTTCTTCATGATTGACTGGTATTCTTCTTGCATTGCATTCCTCTACTCTTGATGTTTAGTTGCATCTTCATAGGAGGAAGGTTATGCTTCAATAAGATTTGTCATGTATGCAACATACCCTAAATACCTCTTAGGTATTGTTGAAAATGTGCAACAAGAAATGTTAAATTTAGAATGTGCTAAAAATAGACCTGCTAAAAATAACATGTCTAAAAATAGCAGTTTGGCCAGTGAGGTCATTGGCCACATTGGGTGAGAGGTGAAACTGCTAAAAATAGGAAGTTCTAAAAATAGCATTTCTGGATCCCTTCCTTTTTATAGCAGTCCCTAGTCTATCTATAGGAAGTAAAATTAATTTTGGTCTTAACAGCAGTTGGAAATATTAATTAAATAATTCATTTGAGTTAATTAGTTAAGGAAATTCGAATATGAAGTCTTTGTGAGCATGCACATGAGTTGTCCCACTGATTGAGGAATTTATTCTTAATTTCCTCCACTGATTGAGGGAATAAGTATGAGTTCTATAATGAGAGAATCAGTTGACTTAGTTCTAACTAGTCAAGTCCAGTTAGATTATTTTAACAAGTTGTTAAATAATAAAATATAGTTTTTTAATGATTGCATGCATGTGACAACTATTATTTTAGATAACTGAGGATTCACTCATGGATAACTGTTGCATGTCAGTTCTATCAGAGACCCCGTTGAGATCAGATGAGGGACAGTGTACTATCAGATGCTTGGATATTTCTAATAAGTATTCCTTGCATGAGGAAGAAATCTATTTTCTTCTATGACTACGTAGGTGGACCTGAAGTGACAACAGGTATGATTAGGCCAATTTTCAACCTATATAATGAGGCCTAGGTAGTCCATGATTTTCATCTTCTGATTGAAGATCATCAGGATCTTCTGATTACAGAGAGAGCAGGATAGCTATTGAGCTGATTCTTTTTGTATGTTGTTGAGGATCTACACTTGATTGATAATACATGGTTGGGGTTTTATGCTAGTGCTTTTCCCTGGATATATCTTGTGTTATGTGTGATTATTTCTCTTGATCAGTTATGCATGTTTCTACTTGATGTCACTCATGAATTCGATTATGCTTCCGCTTAATGTTTTGTAGAAGTAGAACAAGTATTATGATTTAGGAAATTGCATATATCGGTTTGTTCTACAGGTGAAACTTCTACAGGTATTTTACTTTCCCTGAAGGTCCCCAATGTTGTATGTCCTTCTGCTTATTGTAGAGTGGTTTTC
Organism: Pinus taeda; assembly: GCA_000404065.3. Classification (NCBI taxonomy): domain Eukaryota; kingdom Viridiplantae; phylum Streptophyta; class Pinopsida; order Pinales; family Pinaceae; genus Pinus; species Pinus taeda. The sequence continues at coordinate 11,625 of APFE030315330.1, forward strand.
AACCAAGTAGGCCTCTTCCAATTTTCTGGAATAATTACTTGTTGTATAGGATCGCTAGGACCTTCATCATTTTCTTGAGTAGATGTTTGAACTTGACCATCATTGTCACTTGAGATATCCTCAAAGATAGGTGTATCTTCTTCATCAGAGTCAACCAAAACATCCTTTGATTTCTTGAAACCTATGCTCTCATAAAGATGACATCCCTGCTTCAATTCAAAGATCCTCCTTAATATATATTCTATATGCTTTTGATGAAGCACTATACCCGAAAAAGATTCCCTTTAGGATGGTATGATCTAACTTCTTTCTATTTTCCTTGGGTATATGAATATACGCAAGACACCCAAATATTTGAAGATAATCTACACTTGGATTCCTTCCTATAAATGCTTCTTCCAGAGTCATGTTGTTGAGAATACTGTGAGGACTTGAATTTTGCAAGTAAACAACAACCATACATGCTTCTCCCCATATAAATTGAGGGAGATCTTGATCATGCAACATGGGCCTCACACATTTTTCAATAGTATATTCTTCCTTTCAACCATGCCATTTTGTTTAGGATTATAAGGAACAATAAGCTCCCTCTTAATCCATACTTCCTTGCAGAAAACTATTGGTTCTTTGGAGGTGTATTCTCCCCCATTATCTGACCTCAGAGTCTTGATCTTTCTCTCGATTAGATTCTCCACTTCATTCTTGAACTTTTGAAACTTTTTGAATACCTCATCCTTATTCTTGAGGATGTATAACCAAGTTTTCCTTAAGAAATCATTAATGAAGGTTACATAATACTGATGCCCACCAAGATACTTAACTACCATAGGTCCACATACATATGAATGCATGAGATCTAAAACTTCCTTATATTTGGTATCACTTCTTGAAAATGGCTTCTTTACGGTCTTGACTATAGCACATCCCTTACATGTTCCTTCATGTTCTTCCTTCAATTCGAGGATTCCATTAACCATTTGACTTAGAGACGTAAAAATCTTATAATGGAGGTGTCCAATCCTTCTATGCCACAGTTTAGAAGGATTCACATCCAAGTGGACTGGGGCTTGAGATAGAATTGCAAAGAGTATATATAACGTCCCCTCATGGATCTCAATCACATCCCTTACCCCAAATGAGAGCTTTCCCATCAACAAAATCAATTGTATCACCCTTATCCTCTAGACAAGAAATGGAAAGTAAAATCTTATTCAAACTTGGAACATATACAATATTGTTGAGGTGAATGCTTCCACCAAACTCGAGATCCAATGAAATAGATCTAATGCCTTCCACTAGATAGATTTTTTTGTCTCCGAGTTCAATTGAGTGAGAGGAGTTTCCTTTAGATAAGTTTTGCAGTTGACTACATTCTCCCATCATGTGTATGGAAGCACCACTGCCAATAATATAACCCATACATTCTCATCCTTGAAAGTGTCGGATAGAACAGATAACAAACTTCCATCTATTACTTCCTTCGCAATCTTGGAGATGATATTCAACATGTAATCCTTGATAGATGTAGCGAGATCTCTAAGTAACTTGAAGCCCTTCTTCAAAATTCTTGTCATAGTGCCAACTGTAATGTGATCTTAAGTCTCCTTGAACCTTAGCTCTAATACCATGTTGGAAAATAGGAGACTTGTAGATTATAACTTATTTTTCTTATCTTGATAATTACTTGTGATATTAGTTGGTATTTAATTACTTTGGTTTTGTTCATCAAGCAATTATAAAAAATAATGAATATCACAAAGAGACAAAGTACACAGGATATAACCTCCAAGCCAGGGAAAATCCCCTCCAAGGGGAAACCCATAAAAATGCTTCTCTTCTTGTATAGAATCTACCTACAAAGAGACTTTCAAGACCCAATGAAAAAATCCAACAAATCCTCCAAGCCCCAAGTCAGCCCCCAACAATATCTCCTTTAAGGTATCTTCCAAAACTTAGAGGCTGCAACTTCACTATTGTAACTGACAGCTTCACAAACCATAGAAATGAGACAAAGAAATATTATCTTCAAACTTCGGCTTATGCTCCTCTTCTTTTTCATCCCAACTATTCTTCTTCACCTTCGCTATAGCGGTTCGAACTTGTGCTTGATGTGTGTCCAAATGGGATGAGATTCTCTCCTTTATATAACCTTTCTTGAGGGTTGAATTCCCTTCCTTTAGGACGACTTGTTCTGCTCCTTGAGATGGCTTGCTATTGGGCTTAGAAGTGTATTTTTCTTGATAAAATAAATATTTTCCCTTATTACAATGAGTCCAAATGGGACTATGAAACATGAAAAAACTTATTATTTATCCTATAAAGACCTAGAAAACCTAAAAGCACAAAGCACAAAGCACATGCTTTTGGCTCAAACATGAGTATGAAATCCATACTCCAAAAATAAAATACAATTAAATTATTTCTTTATTGATAAAGAATTAACAATGTCACAATTAGCCCACGGGGCTTTGGATTGACGGTAAATGGGTGCACTGTTAAGGCACTCCTTGCGATAGGTCACCGGTTCAAATCCCCCGTGGGTACTTAGGTTAGTCTTAACTAGAAAAAAAAAACAATGTCACAATTACAATTAGGTCATTATGAAGACTAAACCTAGTTAAAATTTTCAATAGTCGCCTCTGATTCCAATCTTGTTTTCTAGATCTACCATGAGGAAGTTGATATTATATCTGATATTTGCAACCTACTCCTCTAGCCTTGTGAGTCTCTCCTCTATCAGATCTTGAGGTTTATTAATGGATTCATTTCTTATGAATCGGGTCTTATGAATTTCTACTTAAATTGATTTGGATCCCTTACAACTCCCCAAAATATACCCAAAGAAACTTGTAGTTTGTGAATCACATTAATATCAAAGTAAGTTTATTTGGGTATATTGTGGGGAGTTGTAGGGATATTCCATTAGATATTTCATCAACATAGATATGATAAAGATTTATTGAAATATGAAAATATATACTATGAGAGTTAATTTTCCTTAGAGATTATGTATTTTAAAGTATTGTTTTCTCTTTTGCATGAAATATATAAAATTTAAAAAGTAGAGAACAAGTAGAAACATAACATACAAAACCATAATAACACGAAAATACCTCGGAAACCCTTTCAAGAGAAAACCCAGTTGGAAGGTAAGGCTACTATGTTCTCTCTTTATTTGAATGAAAATGGTGCAAAATACAAAGGAGTGGGACCAATGGACCATGGGATTCTATAGAACACATACCCTCTATATTCTTCTCTCTCTCTATCAACTATTATATTCTTTGACATATTATGGAACAAAGCACACTAGAATAGAATGAAATCCTTTTTCTCCTAGTGGCCTAGTTATAACACAATTCAATAACCTACTAGTGGTTAAGTTTGACCCCTTCAATTCCCAGCTAGAATTATAATTTAAAATATTATAGAGTATTTTTAATCATGATCACATGGCTAGCCTATTTTCCATGAATAATGGGGGTTGGCGTGGCATCCTCTCAAATCATGGTGCTGAGAATAGGAAGGTCAACTTTTGGGTGGCATAACTTTTGCACATGGACTTTGACTAAGGAAATTCTTTCATAATTAGAAATTCATTTGTTTGTACACTCATTATATGTGTGTGATACCTAAGTGGCATACATTTACCCCCAGAAAAACTATTTTATGCCTCAAACTACTTCCAGAAGGTTTCAAACCCTAATTTTCCAAAATGGGACCTGCTAGCAAAATGGTCTTGTGTGCTGATTCCTTCAATTATTCCACTTTGAAAGCATGAAATGGATGAAAAATAATATAATGATGAAATATGGATCATTCTTTTCCATTTTTGGAGGCTTTTTGGTCCCAAAAAACTTCTATAAAGTGAGTTGAGGATGTTTTTCTTGTACCTTGTCCCTGGAGTTCTAGTTAGCCTTGCTTGGAACTTGTCCTTTCAACCCAATATACCAAAGGTAATGCTACCCTTGTCTTGTAGTTATAGAACAATTATACAAAATTATATCCTCTTTTAAATATACCTAATAATTTGGGGCTAAATCCTCTACAAAAGGTAGTGCCTCTTCCTCTTCCTAATCAAGCATGCAAGGCTCATAAAGTTTCTAGTTCTCTATAATCACTACTGAGTAAATGCACATGTATGGGGGTAGAATGAGTTTATAGATATTATCTCACACCTTTCTTGGTATGTAAAATGGACCATATCACAAAGCCTTGGTTTTAGTACTAGGACCCTATAGACTCTTGTTACACGTCATTTTGTATTAGGAAAATGACCATCGGTTTGGGTCTTTCCCTATCCATAAATTTCTTCCAAATAATCTGCTTGCAAGGATAGAATCCAAACTATCACAAAAAGAATGAAATTTCTGGATCCCATGGCTCAAAACCCTATTTTTGGCTTCTTGCGTAGTTCCTTAGTCAATCTCTTCACATACACAAAAAATTCCATTAAAAACTGTGCATAAGTGTGTTATGTCTTACACTGTGACCTGTACACGTAACTTAACGAATGTAAAAATAAAAAGTAAAGTCTAGAAGCATTGTTAGTCGAAATATTCCCAACTAACAAGCTTCGAATGGATGCCTATTAAGCCCTGATCCCTCCCATCATGGAGAAACATCCATCTCTTTGTGGAACCCTTGTCCCACCATTAGTGGATCTCATCCCTTGGGAAATGGATCCCAAAATCCCGCCTCTTGTCTTATAAAGCTAGCACAGGCTTGAGGATTGGGGAGGACTATTGGAAGTAGGCTTATGATGTAGGAATAAGGTTAGGAGGCTATTCATTCAAGTAAAGGGTTGGATATTGTGAGAAGGGACTTGTAACATCAAGGCTCCAAGGTTATAAGTCTATTCTCGATTTTATTAATAAAAAGAAATTGTTCTTTCTCAATTATGTCTTTGTTGATACAATTTGTAGGATTCCTTGATCACCCACATAGATTATGGTTGCATATTGATCAATTTGTGATATATGATTGAGTTAATTAGTTCATTTATCATTTATGCTACATATTGGATGCTTTGATCTTGTGTATGTTTATGTCTATGTATATATCCTTCAGGACATCATGGGGAAGTTGTGTGAAGCACTGTAACAATTTCTAAAGAATCGAGGAGAAGTGAATGATCAAAATCTTTGGAAGGGACTTCGTCAGACATTTCGATTAAACGATAAGTGGCCTCTATCATTTTGTTTGTTTCACTCAATCGTAGTCTAGGTAAAGGTAGCAGGTCCTTGTTGTTTATTACTAGATTTCTCTGAGGTCTAGGGAGATCACTCTTGTCCACAAAAGGGACCAATCCACCTAACAAATTGGCGACTCTACTGGGGAAGTATCACTCTGTATTATTTTCCTTGTTTGACCTTTTGAACCTTCTATAGAAGCCCTCTCTGAGTGTTTGGAAATGTTGAAAATCTGGATTTTTTAATTTTATTTTGACCTATTTTTATTTTTTAATTTTTTCTAAAACTTATCATTGTGCACACTTTAGTTTTAGGCATAGAGCACATATCTACGCACTTTTCGCTTTACAACAATGAATATGCACACTGGTTTGTTCTATGACCTGTGCACATACCTAAAATTCTTGAAAATTTCAGTTTTATCCTCATCAAGTCCAAGGATTTTGATTTTTCCTGTTTAGTTACACTTGTCAGTACCTTCTTTGAGTCTCTGTTAGCCTGCTTGAGTGCTATGAAAGGATTTGCTTGTTTTCACAATTAGGGTAAAGTCTCATCTGGTGAGTGGTTGATCTATCAAAAGAGAGTTCAGTTGGTCTTGCTTTGCTATCTGTCTGTCTTTCTTCTTTACATCAGATTGGGTCTTGAGTTTATTTTTATCTTTTGTGAAAGATTGTTTTGTGAGTGAAAAACAATGATTTACGAGAATGGGTATTGTTTGTGAAAAGTACTTCTTTTGCTAGTTTCGAAATGGAAATTCATTTTCCTTCCATTGCTGAAGTATTTATGAAATGTACTCTTGACTGCAAGTGAATTCATAACATTTAATTAGAAAAAATCATTTTAGTGCTCATTGGTTTCTTCTTGCATTTTGCAAATTTTCAAGTGATTGGATGTTAAAGAGAAGTTGCTTGATTTTTTGTGTTATTCGGAAAAGTGAAAATTTGAAGTTAATTTCAGTATTTGGATAATTACAAATTGGATATTTTCATTTAGAAGAAGGTATTTAGTGGGAATTTAAGAGTTTTTACATTTCCGTTGAAACATTGAAACACTCTTTCCTTCAAATAGAAATTCATTGAAACGAAAATATTATAATTTCATTTTTGATTGCATTAGGATTTGCATAATTCATAATTCTATCAGTTTTACGTCCATTACCTTTGAGTAAATAACAACTCTTAAATTCAACGCTAATAAAATTGATCTAGAATTTTATTTTTATTTTAGGGCTCTTTTCCACCTATAATAGATCATGTTGTAAGGCTTTGGAATAAGAAAGTGAGTTAACTTTCCAAAGATGAAAACAAACACTAGCATCTTGCGATAGGGAGAAAAATCCATTTACTACGATTTTTCTCTAGGAAGCTCCTCTTACAAAGGAGTCAAGGACGAGATCATATAAGACTTAATGAAGTGATCAACCCCAATTCATTGGTTACAGTAGAGTGATTTACATGTATTAAAAATGGTGCTGAAAGGCACTTCAGAGTCACTTGGAAGTAAACCTCATAGTAACCATGTTGAGGAAATTTCAAGGGGATTGAAATTTTCACTTTTACCTTGCGTGTACATCCAATCTACGACTGTCCCCCAAGGTTAAATTGTTTTATGTGGTAACCTTAGATACCATATTCTTAGGGCTTTTACCTAAGGTGACGACAGATGGGAAGTCTCTATTGTACTTGGAACAAACGTTGGCTAGATTCACTTAGACCTTTTTGGAGGGTATTCTTCATTCAAGATGACATAAATGAAGTTTACTTGCACTAGATCGTGTACATTAAGCAGGTTGTCAATGTAATTGGTTCCACCCACTCTATCTATATCCAATTTTCACTTTGATCTCTGTGACGTTGGATTTCATCACTAACTAGTGATTTCGTTGTGAAAATCTTGTTTGCATGGTTTGAATCCCTTTTTTTAAGTGTATATTAATTGTTTGATTTTACTTTCTTAGAGACCTTAGGATTGGATTATGAATATTGTTTGGTTTATTTATAAAAATTTCATTCTAGCTGATTCACCAAGGAAGTCACATAGAATGCAGGGTAAACCCCCTTAATATACACCTAGTCAATTGGAAAAGATAAAACCTAAGAGGTCAAAATCAACAGGATCTGGAACCTCAGAAAAACCAGAAACATCTACAGTTTTACAATCCGAGACAATATAAACTGATGTGAATCCAACACAAGAAGTAAAATCGGGCTTAGTTCATTTTGGCCCAAAATTTGCCGATGTAGTTCAAATTGAATATGATACTGGTGAAGTTTCAGGCACTAAATTAACTGAACCAGAAGTAGAAGAACTTGAGTCTAATATTTCTCAACCTAAATCACCTTCGGATGTTATAGCTCTTACTCCTGCTCCACCTTCATCTTGAAGGAATTTGATAATTACAACTAGATTACCTACTGGTTTAATTAGCATTGAATATATTAGTAGGATTAAGGAGGAAGAATCACCTCATACTCCAGTTACCATTAGTGAAACTTTTGATCCAAGACTTTTTCCAAGAGTTCCTTTCAATCCTTTCTGACCTGATCCTTGGTATTCTACCCCTTTGAACTTTTTAGGTCCTAGTTTTCCACCTTAACACGTTCCTTTTTATTCATTGAGAAGACCCATGTTAGAAATTCCTTTTGAGATCCAACCTACTGATTCATCTATGTTTACCATCTCCCCATAATCACTTTTGTATGGTGGTCCGTTAGTTTCTCCTAGATACTGGTCACTTACTAGGAAATTTTAGGAGCTTCTTCTACTCCTTAACCTTCTACTTGGTCATCTGGTTTATATTCATCTATTGTTCAGAGCATGACATCCATGCTTGAAGCGCTTAAGACATCAGACTAATATGTTCACATGGTATCTGGTAACTTATGTAACCCTTAAGTAACCCCAACTAGTATTTATTACCTGCTTGGGACGCAACCACCTTGTCCTCCACCTGTAGGACAACGTGTTGTTGGATCTTATCCTATGGTTGGAAGTCAACATTTTACTGGAACTTATGGTAAGGTACTTCAGCTCGGTCTGGGTCAACCTGATGTAGCTAAACCTTTTATTGGTACTCCTTACCCTAGGATGAACACTATTTGGAACCCTGCTTTTGCTCAACAATTTGCTTCAGTTGCTCCACAAGTGCCAGTTTATCAACCTGTTCAGTCTAGTGGACAATTTATTCCTCAAATACCTATTCCAAGTATTGGTGTACATGTCCAAGGAATTCCTTAAACACCTGTTCAAAAACCAACTCAACAACCTGTTCAACAACCAACTCAACAACCTGTTCAGAGTGTGCCTCAAACACCTGTTTCACAGCTAGTTCCAAGTTCACCTCAGACACCTATCCCAGGAGTATCACAAATGATAGTTCAAGTTACCCCTCAAATACATGTTCCACAAAGTACATAGGAAATCCCTTAGGCTTCTGCTTATCAAATTGGTCTTACTGTCCAGTCTACACCATATATTCCTATTAGACAACTTGGTACAGGAACAATGCAAACACATTTTCAAGGCCAAGCTTTCCAAAGCCCACCTTTTCAAGGTCAAGATTTTCAGGTTCCATTTTTTAAGGACAAGTTTTTCAAAGTCCACCTTTCCAAGGCCAAGCTTTCCAAAACCAACCTTTTGAAGTTCAATTTATCCAAAGTCAACATGTTCAAAGTTAATTTGTTCAACGTCAACCTTTACAAGCCTAACCTATACAGGGGCAATATTACTTGGGTCAAATGGGTCAAAGTCAACCTTTCCAGAGTCCACCATACCCTAGTCATACTTATGAAGTCCTTGTTCAACCACAACCTGATATGGTTCACCCTGGCTACCCTGGTGGAATTCAAATTCCAACCGCAGAGGCTATTGCAGGATATCCTGGGTATCCTCCTCCAAGGGTTGGACTTAACCCACAAGGTTATCAAACTACAACAAGACCCTAACCGACAGTTACCATTCATTGCAACCCTAGATTTACCTAATTTATCTCGGCTAACAAACAATCTTATTTATTATTATCCTTTTTGGCTAACGATTCCCACCAAGTTGCCGAGTAACATACCAAAATTTGAAGGGAAATTGGGAGAATACCCATCCAATCATGTGATGACATATCATCTTTGATGTGCATCGAATTCCTTAATCGATGATTCTATCAGACTTCACCTTTTCCAACGAACTTTAACCAATTTGACAATCAAATGGTACATTGAGCTACCTCATGCTTCTTTCCATAACTTTAACTCTCTAGCAACTCAGTTTTCTACCCATTTCCAGCTATTGAATCGATACGATATTGGTACCGAACTATAACTTCCTTAAAACAATCAAAATCGACTCACATTTTCAATCATATACATGAATGGAGACGTAGGAGTCAGTTAGTCAAAGTTTTTATTCCAGATCAGATTTTAGCTGAATGGAAAGTCATTACTTCTCGTTATTACTGAGGATGTTGCTGACGAAAGAGTAGGTAATTTCTCATGATCAATACTTAGACTTAGTCTATACCCAATTCGACACCTTGTATGAGAAAATCCTGAATTTACTGTGCCCATCAATTTCAAATGATCATACAAGATCTAATCTCGTTGATGGTATAATAGGTTCTGTGAGTCAACAGTCTAAAGGGAAAACTAAAAATTCTAAAAGTACTCAGAATTTCACCATATAGGACTCACCCGCTGAAAGCCTTTCTTTGGAAGTTATTTCCGAAATTAATGTCATAGAGTCATCTACTAGCAAGAGTCAATTGTTCGACATTAAAAAGAAGGGGAAAGGTAAATCGAAACTAAATGCTTATTTGAAAGAGAAACCCACTAAAATTTATCCCACTGACGAGAAAAGGAAACCTTGTTATCCTTGCCTAATATGTAATGAGGATCATTATAGGAAGGAATGCCCACATCGGGCAGAGGTTACCAAATTCATTAAAGGTTCTCCAACTCTCATTGTTTTGAAGGATCCTTTTCTTTCTAAAGATAGAAAAATGGTTTCTCATAACACATTTTCCTCTTCCACATTGCAAGATATCATGATGATGTCTTTGCAGCAAGTTATGGTAGTTACGAATCAAGAGATTACAGATCTAAGGGTCCTGTGGTTAATGGGAACGAGACTAGTTCGTCTGGTCAACCTTCAAGTTAAATTCCTCCTCCTTATTCTGAACCATTAAAGATCGAGAAACCGAATCTTGACTTGATAATTGGACCACCTCCCAAAGGTGTGCTTTGAAAATCAACTTTCAGTCCACATGCTAGAGATGCACAGAATTACAACATTGTTGAAGACCTAGATATGTCTCCTTCAACAATGTTAGCTCTTGAGGTGCTGCAAACATGTTCAACACAACAAAATTTATTATTGTCAGTCATTGAAGCTATTGATCCATGAGATTCTAATCTAATTATCTTTGATCTTGAGTGTCACATAGCTAGAATCCCACATCAATTGGCATTCTAGATTCTAGTTTTTGTCAAAACCAGATGGGTGTTCTCACAATTGTTGACGAATGAGCTTCTACGTGTATCATGTTTATTGCTTGCTGGAAATATTTAGGTTCTCCAATTATCAATCAGTCACCTACACTCTAAAAGCCTTTGATGGAAGATTTTTTCACCCTTATGGAATCCTAATGATATGCCCATAGAGTTAGCGGGTAAAACGATCGCGATCAAAGTTGAAGTTGTTGATTCTCAGCTCGATAACAACCTTTTGCTTGGTCTAAGTTGGACCTATGCTATGTCAGTAGTGGTCTCATCGCTTTTCTGTATGATACAATTTCCTCAAAGGGAAAATTGTCAAAGTAGATTGGTTGTCTTACTACACTTCTGACCCTAACTCTACGGGTAGCATACCTTTTGTCAGAAAAAAAATACTCTTTATGAGGATATTGGTGTTGGTTTACTCAAAGACTCATCATTGATAGGAAACTTTGCATTCCCTCCACTAAATTTTCCTTCTAATTTTTCCGAGGTTAACATGATTACATCAAGCACTATGGAATTTTCAGATTCGTGAATAGTGCCTTTAGAGTCTGAGTTGACCTCCTATGGAAACGAGATTCCTTTGGTCTCGTTTGAATTGGCTTACTAGGTAGTTCAATTGTTTTCCGACCCATCATCTTCTGAGATTGATCAAGTGAATGCAATCAATGATGATTATTCTCCTTTACCTTGGTTAGAACCAGTTTCACTTCATGATCCTTTCGACCATATGTTTATGACTAAAGAAAGTGTTATGGAGGTCATGAATTCAGATGAAATGCCATGGAATGATTATCATCATAATTCATCTTTTATCCCTAACCCTGATAAAATCAAGAATGATTTTTCAACTATGTTTTCGTCTGAGATTATAGATAGTCCGGAATGGCCCAAGTAAGTTTTTCAAGATGAATCTGAAAGGAATGTGGGAAACATATTTACAACGATTGCCATTGATATCTCAGTAAAACATGAATTATTGAAAATATTCACATAGGTGCTTTGAGCTTATTTGAAGAGATTCGGACATACAAAGCCCTATTCCAAGAATTTTGTGACTTTTTTGCATGGTCCTATGAGGAAATGCCAGGAATTTACCCAAGCATTGTTGTGCACGAGATTAAGACTTACCCAGATGCAAAACCTATCAAACAACGATTACGTCCAGTGCATCCATGAAAGGTTTCTACGATTAAAGTTGAGGTTGAGAAACAGCTCAAAGCAAGTTTCATCTACCCGGTTCCCTTGACTAATTGGGTGTCCAATATTATACATGTCAACAAAAAGAAGGGAACCATTAGAGTATGTGTCGATTATAGGGATATCAATAAGGTTTTTCCAAAGGACAACTATCATATTCACTATATCGATCAAATCATTGACGATTGTGCCAGAAATGAAATGTTTTCATTTATGGATGGATTTTCTGGCTACAATCAAATCAACATACTCCCAGTTGATCAGCATAAAACCGTGTTCATCTATCCATGGGGTAATTTTTCTTATCAAAAAATCTCGTTCGGATTAAAGAATGTTGGTGGAACTTTCCAATGGGCTATGTATTATGCATTTCACGATATCAAGCATATTGTGAAACCTTATTTGGACAACTTTATAGCTCATTCGATGAGACAGGAAGACCATCCAATGCATTTGATAGCTATCTTTATCAGATGTCGTCACTACAATATAAGCTTGAATCCCCACAAATGTGTTTTTTGTGTGCAATTCGGTTGATTACTAGGATTTGTCGTTTCAAAGGAAGGCATTCGTGTCGATCTGCTCAAGGTTGAGGCTATTCTGAATTTGCCTCCTCCTTCCATTCTTTGCTAAATCCAAAGTTTGCAAGGGAAAGTAAACTTTCTACGTTGATTCAATGAGAACTATGCCAAGTTAACTAAAATTTTTATTCGACTATTGAAAAAGGGCATCTCATTTTCTTGGGATGAGGTGGCTCAAAAGGCCTTTGATGCACTTAAACATGCATTAACCCATACACCGTTGTTGCATCCTCTTGATTATCCTCGAGACTACTTTTTATACTTAACTGCATACAATGTCATTATTGGCATGGTTTTAGTCCAAGGAGATGAATTGAAAAAAGAACATGTGATATATTACTTAAGCAAAAATATGACCAAAACTGAAGCAAAATATGCACATGTGGAGAAATTGGCCTTGGTAGCCATTCAAGTTGTCCAACGATTTCATCACCACTTTCTATTGCGCAAAATTACTGTGATTTCTGATTGAAACCCCGCGGTTTACATTCTTACGCGACAATTTTTTGGGGGAAAGTATTCCAAATGGATGGTTATCCTACAATAATTCAATTTGGAATTCATAGAATCTAAATCTAAGAAATCACTAGTATTTGCTAAGTTATTGTGTGACTTTCCCCATACTGAGATAGAAACTGTGGCAGAGGATTCTCTTCTAGACGAATCTCTCTTTCTTATCAGTACTTACCGATCTTATAAGAACTATTACCTCAAAATGAAAACTCTAACAAAAAACCCCAAAAAAAGTGAAAAAAAAAACAACCTAAAAATGAAAAGTGTTGATGCTGGAATAACTTTGTTGTATTTTTATTTTTATTTTTTTGGGTAAATTGTCAACATTTTTAATAATGACATCAAAGATAAAATATCATGACTCTGAAAAGCCTTAAAATTCCTACTATAGGCATGACATTAAAGATAAAATATCACCTATATGAAAAGCCTTAAAATCCAACAATTTTCAGTGATGGTGTTAATATTATTTAAAAAAATGATTACCATTTGATTTATATTAATTTATTTTTGTTTTTTGTTTATCATATTGATAACAATTTATTAAATATAATGTCTTTTTTATATAATGTATTGAAGTCACTGGATAGGAAACACTTCAGTTATGATGAATGAACAACTTTACAAAACAAATTAATTTATATGTGATTTTGGAGTTTTTGGTACTCTTTG
>APFE030315330.1:47020-100962 GCA_000404065.3 Pinus taeda
CCAATCAGGATAGTTCTCCTTGCCAATGAGAACTATTCCTACCATAGAGATGATTGAATGCATTCTGTAAAAAAAAAACTTTTGTTGATAGAGAAACAATATATATGTTATACCTTCCACTTCTCAAGCATATAACATATTGCCATAAAAAATTAATAAAATTTCATTCCACGCTCACCGCACCAATGAAATAGCAGCATTTGAAAATGTATTTGACACCATTCACCATACAATAATTTCACACATCTGTATATTGACTAGAATTTAAAAGAAAGAAGTATGGCAAAATATTATTCAATCCAGCGCAACAAAAACTTATTCAATGCTGCTAAAGCGGCAACGATGAAACTTGGGCCTGAAACTGGTCACACCTCATGAACCAACAGTCAGACCAGAGGCATTTGCTTCCACTCAAATCACATCCAACGCTTCAATCATCCACATTAACCAAATCATCTCTCAGAAAATCCTACAATGTTTCAATCCTCTCAAATCGAAGGCGGATTACGAGTGTGCACGCTGCATTCCGAGTCGTGAACATGTGGATTGATTACAACGATGGCAAATGACTTAACTAGGAGTGCGTTCAATGGTATGTGCATTCCAGAAGATATGTTAGACTTCAAGCAAACATATCTATCTAATTTTTCAACACAGGGTTTAATTCTGTTAACGGGAATGTAAGATACGCATTAACGCTGAATAGCTCAGTTCGATATTAACGCTCAGTTCAATATGGATGCTGAAACTGTAAGATACGCTCATAAAAAAAACAATGCGCAGTCTCTGTACAGTTTTACAAAATTGGGACAGAAAAATATCAGAGAACGCAGGAGTTATCTCACACTCCAGCAGCACATCTCCACGTTTCTCAGGTATTATCACCACAATAGCCCAACATAACAAAACATGAGCAGGCTGTCTCAAATATGCAGTGCGCAGTCTCAGGCGTATTAACAACAACAACGTTTTTATTGAAAAAGAAACTAGATGCGTAACAACATTCAGATATATGAAATTTCAATTGTTCAAGCATATGAGATTGATACCATGTCCAGGCGTTCAAACCAGGCAGTGCGTAGTCTCAGGCATTCATACCATGTGAGTCAGAGAGCGCAAAGATACCATGTCAGAGGAATATTAGACAGAGTGCGTAGGGATGGCAGACAGAAGCAGGTAAAGTAATCAGTTATTGAATTATATGGGGAGCAGTGGAGCAGACTAGGAGTTACAAGGACATAAAGGCTAAAAAAAGGAGCTGGCTCTGATACCATGTCAGGCCAGGAGTAACTCCAGTTTGGCAGAAAATTGATTCATGTATTATTCCATAGGTAACCCATTATTATATACAATAGGGAGTGATTGTTCAGTTCATCTCCCAATGACTGTTCACCTTCCCAATTTATTTTATTTACATAAAATTCCCAATCATGAAGATTAGGTGTCAACAGGCTAGATTCTAGCCTAAAAGTGGTTTTGTGGTTACCTCTGAAATTTCTCTCCTCAACCTAGGGAAATGCATAGTGTTAACATTTTGGCGTCGTTTCCGGGGAGCAAAAGGTTCTATCTTCCCTAGGAAAGATCATCAAAGTTTCAGATTTTACTGCTAATGGTGGACAACAACCTAAAACATGAAGGCTGAACTATTCACCTAGAAACTCCAATCAAGTTTTAACCTGATCCAAAGACTCCACTGGCAACAAGATCCATAAATCAAGGTTTTACTCATGACTCTACTAGATTAATATGAGTTCTATATCTGCAAGGTATGCTCCTTTAAATCATATGCATATTCCAGGTTTTCCAAATCGCATGCCTCATGTAGATTGACAGACATATTTGCCAAAATTCAGAGATCAGAAAGGAGATGATGTTGCTCTTCATTTGGTCAAATTTCACATGCATGTACGTAGACTTAAGGGTGAATTTCATGAAGATTGTCTCATGAAGTTGTTCATGGTATCCTTGGAGGGAAATGCACAATCATGGTATGAAAGGTTGAAAAATTCTTTTTTTTTTATCTTCTCTTAGAGATTTTCATACAGTGTTTTATGAGAGATATAAAGAATGTCATCATTCCTTGTTGCCGGTCAAAGAATGGTGCACTCATTTTAAAAATTTTATTGAGCATTTGGAGAGTTTTTATGAACATGATCAATTCATGGACGAAGAGATACTAGAGGTTTTCCATGAGAAACCTTTCCATCATTAGGGTCAAAATGTAGAAGCTAGCTGCCATGAGACTCAAGAAAATTCTCAACATCTGTCTTGCTAGATTTCAAGTGATCAGGATGAAGAACTAGTAGAT
Source organism: Pinus taeda (assembly GCA_000404065.3). Lineage (NCBI taxonomy): Eukaryota > Viridiplantae > Streptophyta > Pinopsida > Pinales > Pinaceae > Pinus > Pinus taeda. The sequence continues at coordinate 49,329 of APFE030315330.1, forward strand.
TTTAGCATCCTTGATACACAAGAAAATTTCCAACAAACAATGTTTTCTTCGTTGATTGAAGACCAATCAAATTTTCATAATGAAATCCATGTTACATCCCATGATTTTAATGATTATTTGCAGCAAGATTGTCGGTTTTCATGTGGCCAAAATAGGGATGAAGACATTTTTTCAAATTTTCCTTCACCTCATTCCTCTGTTGAATTTTTGTCTCATGAAAAAGGCTACGAAAATCAGATCTCTAAAGTTGTTTGCATGGAAAATTTAGGCAATGAATTAGTCCTTGTTGGTAGCTTATTACATATGCAAGAGGATCATATGCATGAATTTGTTTCTATTCACTCTTTTGAAAGTCAAAATAAATTGTCTGCATATATATTTGAGAATTATTTTAAAGTTGAAAACATAGAACGACCAACAGTAATATATGAAGCTTATCTTACTATTTTTTTTCATCATCAAGAGATGACTTTGCATATTCTTCAAGATTCTCTTTCCAACCTATTTGAATCATTAGTGAAGTCAAATTTGGTGTTGTTTATAGAGCATGGGTTTTGGTTTCATCTGGAATTTGAGTTTCCATTATGTATCATTTTCTGTTTGCTTACGGAGGATGTGAACATAATTCAAGTGAGTGGCCATCTCCTTGCTTGGCTTCACTGGAAATTTTGTATCACTTGAGTGAGAAGGTTATTCAATATTTTAGTGTAGATAGCAGCGTGAATAAGCTCAACACTATGAGCAACTTTTTCAACGGTGTGACAGTTTCTAGCAGTTTGTTTTGAAAGGTTGGTATTTTTCTACATTCATTTTTAGTTTGTACATTGATTCTGGTTTCAATGGATTTGATTACATAATGAATTGGTTGCAAATCAAAGCAACAATCAATTTGTAGGTTTTCAAGATTGGGAACAACCCAATGGATAAGGCACGTGGCCTACGGTGTTCTTGGCACCTCACAAGGAGGATGCCATCCCCATTGGAGCCTATGTTGGGATCCTATATTATAGGAATCTTAGTCATTTCTGTCCTATTATTCATTTGAGGTCATTTTCTAAATATGAGTTTTGGATTCATGAGTGATATGGTCTAGAGGGGTCTATTGTAAAAAAAGAAAAGGGCTTATTGGTCATAATTCAAAGTGTAATGTCATGAAGGATCATCATTAAAAGGGTAATGATAAGGGGTCATTGGTCACAATGAAAGGGTATTTCAAGGTCATGTGATGAAATATTTTAGTTATCATGAGCTAGTTAGGTTAGTCCTGTCAGTTATGGGAATATATGGTCAGTAATGTCATGATGTCATGGTGTCATCATTATAAAAATCACTTATCATTTCCCAATTTAAGAAAGTGGATAATGATTGGCCTAAAGAAAATCTTTGTAAGATGTGGAGATCCTAAAGGTGCTTCCTTACTCTCATCTCTCATTCAAATCACATGCTCTAAAAACACCTTGAAGTTTGAAGGAAGGAGCGTTGCATATCTGGAAGATCAAGCTGTTGTGAAAGTTGGAATCTATTGCACAACTGAGGAACCCACTACACATATCAATAAATCATCAAGTCGGTTTCAATGTGTGCCTTGAACCCTACATATCTCTATTTGGAACCTCAGTTGAGTATCATTAATCAACCCCTTGTTTGGTTGTCTTTCTCAAAGAACCCTAGTCACAGGTGTTGCAAAAGTTTCTTCGAATCCAATAACAAAGGGAGATACTGTTTTGGAGGCTTTCATTCAGTTTTGGGGTTGTTTCATAGGTTCATAAGCTTCACAGGGACATTCCCAGATGACCCATCAGTTTCATTTTGTCTGAGATAGGCTGCAAGTTTACAAAACTTGGAATGCTCCACAAGTTGCTATGAAACGGTCAGAAGCATTAGGGTTTAATTAACAATCAAATTTTTGGCATTATTTTTGTGTGTGGGAACTTAAAAAAGGTTTACAAGTTTGGAAACATCATCAATCATCCATTTTTTCTCAGCCAAAGTTCAAGTATGTGATTAAAGCCATGCAAAGACAACTCACTGTAAAAGTGCATTGCACAAACGTATTTTCACCATATATCTTAAACTGTATACCCAATTTCCATGAAATTTTTATAGTATATGCATGGGGTGAGATGAATAAATTTAGTTAATTTCATCCTGAAATGCTTCATGGTTTTCGAGAAACAAGCTATTGTCACCTACAACTATTTTTAGATTTTCTTGAGATTTGTGAATCAAATTTGGCTCAAAATTGTTGTGGAGATGAGGTATGATGATATTAATTTTTTGTAAAAATTTTAACTCCATTGGACCCACCATTTGGAAGATATTCAAAAAACACAGTCCTTGTGTAAAGGAGGCAGGGGAGATGCTACGTTTTTGATAGTCTCACTTAAAAATTGATTTCTGACCTAAGGGAGATGAATTTTGAAAACATGAAAGAGGTGGTTTATGACAAAAACTAGATAAAATACAAAAAACTCTCTCATGTTTTGTACATGCATTACGGTTTGGGAATTACATGTGTCAATTTGAGACCCATTTTTCACAATTTTACCAAGCCAAATTTGTTGACAAAGCTCTAGCATTTTTATAATTCGACTTGGTGGACCTCCAACTTGGAATAATTGATTCCAAGCTAATTTGTATAATGAAGTTTGAGTATTTTTATATCCAATGCCATTGTTTTCTCTTTAGTTATCATATTTTTGGTTGGTCAAAAACCAAACCCTAGATAGTAGAATATGGGCAAATTTTCCAAATATTTTATTCCTAAAGCATTGTAACCTCTTCCAATATTTGAGGAAAGGATAAATTTGGACTCCCTTTGAATTAGGAAGATAATATTGTATATAATTCATGAATATGAATGTAAAAAGTGTTTTTGGTTAGACTAGAGAGAAAGAGACTTCGTGTGCATTGTATTTTCTAAAACATCTTGCCACTAAATAAAAGACAAAAGGTGATTTGCAGGGATTCATGTGTCAGATTTTGGTGGTGTTGTGCTTCTTTCATGTTGTAATTTTGTCTTATTTTTTACATCTCTTGAATGTATGTCTTCATGCTTGGAAGAACCATATGTTTATCTCAGAATTAATCTAAAAGGTGCATTGATTTAGTTTTACCAAATGATCTATGTTTTCTTGTTAAAACAACATTCAAAATTTATCTACAGTTTGATACTCTTGGCTTTTTTTCCATTTTTTTTCTCACATCACCCTCCTACAATGAATCAATTCCATCAGCAAGACTACCTACCTTTCCCCTATGGAAAAACCCTTTCTCTCTTCATCTTATCACTAGACAAATAATAAATTTGACATGTCTCCATGACCAATGGATCTGTCTCCTTTCTTACTAGCAAACCTTTGAAAAATCAGACCTTATTGAGCACTATACCTAGCCTAATATCATATTAGTTGAACAAACTAAGTGAGAGAGCCCTCTCCAAGGCTAGAAGGGCTAGATTCTAGCCTAAAAGTGGTTTTGTGGTTACCTCTGAAATTTCTCTCCTCAACTTAGGGAAATTACGGAGCACTAAAAACGTCTAGTTTAGGTTGAACACCCTTTCATTTCTTTGTTTTTCCTTTTGAGTCTTGTTTCCATGCCTTTATATTGATATAGACATAAGAGTCTATGTCACTAGTTGGGTCGACTAGACTGGTTGCTATGACTGTTGTTGCCCTTGGGGTATGTTAATTAAGGCCATCAAAGTCAAGGGGATACTCCTTTATGTCAACATTACTATCCATATTGACTCAATATGCTTTGATCACATTTCTTAAGCTTGCACTTCAACTTCTTTTGGCAGACTTTGGAGTGGCATAACTTCTTCCTCTATTGTGGTTGGATCAACAGGTGGAGAATTAGATGTGAGGTCTACTGGTATTTGAGTTTGGTTCATCCTTGGATTTTTAACTATGATTTTCTACCCCATCATAGCAATAATTGGGACTAATATAGGTTATGTTGGTTATCTCTGGGTTTGCTTCCTTTCCAATTCCCACTCAACCATCATTTTCTCTTGACTATCTTAGTAAAAATTTCTTTATTCTGGCTAAGCGATTACAAAATTTATGGTCTGACAAATGACCCCATGAAATCCTTGGCTTGTGTTTATTGACAAGCCAACTTGCTCTTTGTTAGTGTTTCCTCCATGAATTGTTTGGATAAAAAGTCCAATTTGTGTTGTAGCTTGGGGTTATCCAATGTGATGTCCTACAATACCTCTTGTCAATTATGTTAGAGACTGTGGTCGGTTGACTACAAGTTCTGTCACCTGCGCTGATTGATTTTTTGCATTCAACTTAATCAGGGCTGACAAGTCGATCTTGAATGGAATGGTCTAAAGTTCAACCTCTCTTTCTCCCTCTTATTTACCATCATTCAATGGAAAATTTGAAGATATTTGAGGCTCCAACATTGCATATACAATTGGAAATATTGTGTTTGTATTTAAGCTGATATCATCAAATATTTCTAGGGTGGACAATTGGCATGAGAAGTCTTTAGGTTGGATGTTGTCAAAATTGACATACCAAACTTGAGTTGTGTCTAATTCTAGCCAAATGTGGGGTTTTATAGGTAGATCCCAACATATCTTTTGTGAGACTCTCCATCTATGAGTCACATTATTTAAGTTAACTTACTATGGAAAATTCCCTATGGAGTTAAGGACTTTGTTTCACCTAACCAATTGTTGGAAAAACACCTAAAATTCTTTATTATTAGTATAATTTTCTTCATTATATCTCCAACCAGAGTAAATTATGACATGGAAATGCATATTAGTAAGGAGGGAAAATAGATTTCCTTATTGGACTTTTGGCATTCCTTACAACTTGTCTTGATGATGTCGACAACATTGTTGGCCTAGTTATATTGCTTTATTTTCCTAAAAAATTGGCTAATACCTTCCAACATGTTTAGCTTAATGTTTGATGGACGACCCATCAGAGTAAGGCACAAGGAGAAAATTATATAGGCCCATTTGATTTTTGTGTCTCTAACTTAGTTGATGACCAATTAGAATTCTTGGTGGTTGTTCCTCTAGTGAACTCTCAGAGGCAAGCATTAGAGTCAACTATTTTGGGGATTTTATCACTCTTGTGAGATAGACCCATGACTTTGGGAATCGTAGTCACACTAATGGCTAGGAGTATTTATAGCCAAAGGAATTCATCATGGAATCAATTAACGATGAATTTTTTAGCCTCCTCCTTTATGCCTTGGAATTATACAATATGGAGCACCCAAGTAATCATGAATACTTGCATTATATAGGTTCTCTATTTTGTCCCACCATTTCTTGTAGTGTTTCTCCTAGGAGGTCTCTTCAACCTTGGCTTGTCTAATGCTATTGAGTTGAACCTCCAATTATGTGGTAGTAGACTTGTTAAATATCACCTTCACCTGAGGTTTGACTAATGTATATTTGGCCCGTGCCTGTGCTCTATGTGGAAACATATTTATCCTATTCAAATTCCTTCCCTCTCAAACAATCAAGTAGGTTGGAGTTAGAGATTGTAGGGTTGGACAAATCAAAGAGTTCAAGAATTTGTATAAGTTCAATGCTTGGATGCTCAAGTGCATAAATGTGTGGAAATGACATAATCTTTGGTTTAGATAAGTATTTTGGAGAATATGTGAGATTCATTTGATCTGACGAGTCCAACCATTTTTGTTTTATCAGATTAATTACAACTCCAATATTTAGTTTTTGAACGGGTTGAGCATGTGGGTCTACCTTCATGGTTCTTTTGGCAGTTGGGTGCTTTAATGGATTGACCAAGTTGTGTGTGCCATTAATTTTTTCGGTTTTCAAATTATTAACTGGTTTGGGGCACCGTTTGGAAAACTTTGGTCAACTCGACTTGGAAACTTGTCTTTAGAATTTTGGTTAGGTTCTTTACTTGATGTAGGAGCACTATATTTTTTGTAATACTCATGGTATCTTTTTTGGCATTCTTTTTTACTTTCATGGTGATAATGTTCCAACCACTCCTTTGAATTTTTCTATGATTTCTTGTCTAGAAAACTTCATAGATTCTTGACTTGATCCATGTTGATTGCTTGTGCTTGTAATAATGCTTTGCTTGGTACTTATTTCCTGAATTAGTATGCTATTGTACCTACTTTGATAACTTTTTCATTAGTGAATTAAATATTAAACTTATTTTAAATATACTAGCTTTAAATTATTATATAAGGTTCAAATGGTTTTCCTATTACAAAGTGGTTTTCAGCTGAACCCATGTCCACTAGTGCCTCAATGTTGTTTTTATCAGTGGAAATGTCGATGTTGTTTTGATTTATATTTTTTCAATTTGGCGCCATTGATGATTGAGTCAAATTATTGTCCTTGAAGTGCCCTCAGTTGAAATATTTTTGATGGTTGGATATCCTTGAGTGTAAAGGGGTCCATCCATGTGATTTCTAGTTTTCTAGGCTTCTCTTTAATTCGACTGTCATATAGTAGCACAAGGTCTGTTTATTTTTACATTTCTATCATGTCATGATTTTTTTTATTGTTTCTATACTTTTTAATGATGGAGTGTGTGGTCATATGTCATACCATATTGCATTTGGGTCAAATGGACCTATATTTCATCCCTAGTATAGAGGAAGACTGGTGCAATCTTGGTTGACTAACAAAAGGAGAGATGAAATTCAGAGGTTGAAGCCAAAAGGAAGAGTCGAAATTCAGAGACCGAAGCCAAAAGGGAGAATCGAAATTTGGAGGCCGAAATTAAAAGGGAAACACCAACCATCAGGATGTTGATTTCGGAGAAGGCTCGACACTTTGGGACATGATATGGAAAGGACTAGAAGGAAAGGCATATTGGGACTTTGGGATATTGGAGGTCAGAATTAAGGGACCTCGGTGGTCTATTCAAAGATTGACCTGAAATGGAATATCAGAGCAGGTAGTGGGAAGGAAGGTATAATGGGGCTTGATATCGGAAGGCTGGACCTCAAAGCAGAGTGATATCAGAACCTCAAAGTTTCGTAACTCCTTAAGAATTTAAATTCTTTGAAAAACGAGGTTTCGGAGAAGGGGAAATGCAAAGGAAATCATCAAAAAACCAAGGACTCCAAATACCCTTTCTCTCTCCTCAAGACAAGAAACATGGCAATCAGTAATTTGCCCTCAGGAGCTGACGAGGTAGATGACATCAGCATGATGTGGCAATACAGATGACACATGGCAGTCTGCTTCAACATTTTTAGGTGTCCTAGTGAGGAAAATTTGTGTGACACGTGTCACTACTCAGGAGGTGCCATGTGGAGATGATGACCTTAGCATGACATCATTTCGAAGGTCGACATTTCAGAGGGAAGAGATTTCGAAACTTCTGTGTATTTGCAAATTGAAAAAGTCCTAATGAAAGGGGCTTCTGATGTATGATTGGAGCGTAGTCATGGGAACCCAAGAGAACCAAGGGTGTAGAGCTGGGTTAAGCATCTAAGTGCTATAGAGATTATCGAAGGAAAGAGACATCATAACTTTGTTTTAATTCTGATTGGTAGAACTTCCAATGAAATGAAATCCAATGTGTTGGTGGTGCTTGGTTATGGAAACCCAAAGAAACAAGGGTAGAGAGCTATTAAAAAGGGAGATATGTCCTCAATGGGAACCTGAAGGCCTTAGCACTTAGGTTCTATGCCACTAGTCACAAGCAGTCATTCCATGGAGGAGAAATGGGAAGAGGGGTTAAGCAACAAGGAGCTAAGGGCCAATCGAGACGTTGTAATATTGTAATGTTCTTTGAATAAAAGTTACAATACATAAGACTGCGAGATATCCAATACAACATTATATGAAAGCCTTCGGTCACAGCTCACAATACTATGGTAGATAAACAAAAGGGGGCTAAGAAAAAAAGAGTTGAGGGCATCAAAATTTAATGATTTCATAACATTATCTTAAATAGAGTTACAATGTGTTGTGGCTCCAAAGTTACACTATGACACAATGCTAAGAGATAAAAAGGCTTTGATACCATAATACAAGAGTATGGAGGATGGATGGGTCAGTAGCTAAGTTATATAAAAAATCTAACACCACCACACTCAATCACTTCCAAATCAAATAGGGGAAAATTCAAGCAGTTAAAGGGAGAAAGCAACAAGCGAATTGGCCGGTAATCGTGGAGCAATATCATAACATAAGTGTGGCCAGATCATCAGCCCACCACTACTCTAGATAATGGAGCCTGAGTCCACCTTAGGTAATCAGAGGAATCCCCATGAAAGATATTTTGTTGTGCCAATTATGACACCTTTTGTTTCTCATTTTTTGTTAATTTTTGCATTTTCAAGAAAAGAATTCAGTATGTTAGGTAATGATTAGGACAGCTAGGCTATTCGCACGCTCAAAGAGTTGGTAGTTTAGACAATTGTAGCATTTTCATATATTTTGTACGTTGCCCCTATTTTGGTTTCTCCCTATAAAAGGGAAGAAGAAACTCATTAGAAGGGTTCCCAAATTCTATTCTCAGTGGTTCCAAATTCTATCTTTTTCTGTGATTTTGAACTCTATTTTTAGAGAGAGGTTCCAAGTTTTGGTTCAATTTCTTATTCTTGAGGTGGTAATTGTTCTACAAATTTTACCAGTTTGAGCTTGTGATATGGACTCCATTTTTTAATATTAATGAAGAAGATCTGGTGATTCCAAGCATATGAATGTGTAGTATGTGTTATTCCTTTGTATGTCAATTCATGTGAATTTCTCTTCATAATAAATTGTGTAAGTTGTAACTGTTGGATTCACTCATAAATCATAGATTTATTTATGTTATGTTGTAGCAGATAGTGCCTGTGAGATTGTAGATTTACTATGTTATATTATAGCAGAAAGTACTTGTGAAATATTGAGTTGGAAACCTTAAAATGCTCCATAATTTCTGCACTTCATTTCCTTGTTCTTTCATGATTCTACTAGGATTTACCACTTAGGATTCTGGGTCTGTCTAGCCCTCTGTGTTTATTTCCTTCCTTATTTTTCTTCTTCCCATATTTACTGCAACGATAAATTAATCTACATTTACTGTGTGTAGGCCACCAGACTTTAACATTTACTCTTGGGATGATCCATATTGTTTATGTGTATGTTTGAACCTACATCTCTGAAAGTTAATTGAACTAGATTTAAAATAATTTTACATTTATCTCTTGAGAAACAATGAATTATCTTCTAGAGACATTAAAATGTCCTAGGAACTGACCTCTCCTCAACCCGAGTGTTGTGAGCTACAAGATATTCTGGCACCATTGCTACGGAATAAATCAAAATATTTTTCCTTGGGCATGACACTTGTACACCCTTCGGTTAGTTGAGAAAAGAGGGGGTGTCGGTTAAAGATTCCTCACCTTGGAGACTCCACTGTTTAAATATTTGTTTGGTCATCCTGGATTTCAAAAGGCCTCATACTTGCTCTGACACTTCTTGACATAAAACTCCTCGTAAATTCGACCCTGAGATCTCTCACCTAAAGGGGGTTTCAAAATGCCTCTCCCTGCGTTCTTGGCCAACAAATTTGCCCCATTAGATTTTTATTCCATCGTTGGTTACCCCCATCATGTTCCTCCTTTTCAAGAATGGTCTGCTTATTTCCCTAGATTTAATGGAAGCACAGATGGAAGCTCGCCCCAAGACCTTAAGGAATTTCATGAATGCATGGAGCAACATGGTATTGCTCATAAGATATGAAATGAAATTGTTCATGTATTCTTTGGATAAGTATGATAGGGTTTGGTACAGAACACTACCTCATGGACACATATCTTCTTTAAAGAGATTTCACATAACATTTAGTTGGTTTTACAAAAGATTATATCCATCATATTCTTTGTTTGAAGATTTTTGAGAATCTTTCCAAGACTAATGATGTTGTTGAATATATTTGTGGAGCTCAACTCCAAGAAAACATATACTTGCATAAAGAAGAACTACCCAACAATCAAGAAAAGGAAGAAGGAGACATTGTTAAGTTGCAAATAAACCCTCAAAGATCATATTTTTTTTAACTTCATGGTTCTCCTTTATATGATTTGTATGACTCAGATGGGGAGTTGGGTGTTGTAGAACCACAATAGTCCTAGTCATGGGAAGCTGAACAAAAAAAGGAAGCTGAAAATGGGGTTAACAAAGAGGCTCTAGTTTATGATTTACATCCTTCAAATGGAGATCAAGGTATTAGCATATGCCAAAGATAACCACAAGAAGAAAATGATTCCCAACAAATAAAGACATCCTCTTCCTCTGAGTATATATCAACGATTGTCGATCAATTATACTTGCCCATGTTTATACCTAGCTTTGTTTTTGAAGTTCAAGAAGCTAGTAATAAATTTGATGAAAAATCTCTAATTTATGATTCATATCATTCAGAGGAGGATGAGATTGTTAGATTTTCAAAGAGATTTTCTTACCAGCAAGTGGCGAGATGATTACTAGCAACAACTCTTTCAAGAAGATCTCAAAGTTGAAGAGCCAAGCAATGTTTGTGGCTGCCTTTTGCTGAAAGATTCCTTCCTGGAAACTGTTCAAGAAAGGGAGGCGATTGTAATTTTTTCTCATCAATTCTATGATCCAATAGCTGAATATATGGCATCTTTCTTTGGCCAACAGTAGGTCTCAATTATGGGGTATGTATTAAATGTTTTACCTGAAAATTCCACATGGTGCGTACCTGTTTTAATTGTTAAGTTTCTAGAGAACAATGGCATAAGGTCAAGTACTCAGATGTTGGGCTGGTATCATTGGAAGGTTGACTTCACTTGGGTGAATTGAACCTTGGACATAAGTAGGATATGTACATAAATAAGATCACTATATGAGTGTTTAATTTCCAATTTTTAGAAGTTGTATTTCTTCATTTCAAGTATTATGAGGAGAGGACTCCCAACAAATAAAGTTCCACGAAGATTTTTTGGTTTTACAGGTTCAATATGTTTTTGAATCCATGCCCAATGGTGAAGGCTACTAGTCTACAAGTTCTCAGCACCTTGCCAGCAAGGCATTGTCCCCAATTGGAGCTAATATTGTCACTTATAATACCATCTTGCACTTGGGTCAAATGGCCTTATCTTTCATCCCTTGTACAGAGGAAGATTGGTGCAATCTTGGTTGACTAACAAAAGGAGAGACGAAATTCGGAGGTCGAAGCCAAAAGGGAGAGCCAAAATTCGGAGGCTGAAGACAAAAAGGATAGACAAAATTTACAGGTTGAAATCAAAATGGAAAGGCTGACCATTAGGATGTTGATTTTAGAGAAGGCTCAACACTTTGGGACCCAATATCAGAAGGACCGGTAGGAAATGCATATCGGGACTTTGGGATATCAGAGGTCAGACCTAAGGGACATCAATGGTATATTCAAAGAATGAGCCAAAATGGCATATCGAAGCAGGAGTGGGAAGGAAGTATATCAGGGTCCGATATCGGAAGGCTGGATCTCAGAGAAGAGTTATATCAAAACCTTAGAGTTTTGTCACTCCTTAACAATTGAAATTCTTTGAAAAGCGTCGAGGTCGCCGAGAAGGGGAAATGCAAAGGGGATCATCACAAAACCAAGGACCCTAGGGACCCTTTCTCTCTCCTCAAGATAGGAAACATTGTAGCAAGTAATTGGGCCTCAGTAGTTGACGAGGAGAATGACATCAACATGACATGGTAGTATGAAGGACACCTTGAAGTCTATTTCAATGTTTTTAGGTGGTCTAGTGGGGAAAATATGTGTGACACGAGTCACTACTTAGGAGGTGTCACATGGATATGATGACCTCAGCATGACATCATTTTCGAGGTCGACATTTCAAAGGGAAGAGATTTCAAAACTCTTGAGTATTTGAAAATTGAAAAAAGTCTCGATGAAAGGGGCTTCCAATGTATTATTGGTACCTGGTCATGGGAACCCAAGAGAACCAAGGGCGCAGAGCTGGGTTGAGCACCTAAGTAATATATAGATTATCGGAGGAAAGATGCATCATAACTTTGTTTTAATTTTGATTAGGAGAACTTCCGACGAAAGGAACTTCAATGTGCTCGTGGTGCTTGGTTATGGAAACCTGAAGAACCAAGGGCAGAGAGATATTAAAAAGGGAGATATGCCCTCGATAGTAACTTGAAGGCCTTAGCACTTAGGTTCTATGCCACTCATCACAAGCAACGGTCCCATGGAGGAGAAACGAGAAGAGGGGTTAAGCAACAAGGATCTAAGGGCCAATCAGGACGTCATAATATTGTAACATTCTTTGAATAAAATTTATGATACACATGGCTCTGAGATCTCCAATGCGACATTATATGAAAGCCTCTGGTCACAACTCAAAGTACTATGGTAGATAAACAAAAGGGGGCTAAGAAAAAGGGAGCTAAGGGCATAAAATTTTTATGATTTCATAACGTTATTTTAATATAGTTACGATGTGTTGTGGCTATGAAGTCACACTATGGTGCAATGTTACGAGATAGGAAGGATCTGAGACTGTAATACAAAGAGTATGGAGGATGGATCGGTCAACAACTAAGTTATAGAGAACCTCTAACGCCGCCACAATTGATCACATCCAACTCCAAAAGGGGAAATTCAAGCAGTTAAAGGGAGAAGGAGACAGGCGAATTTGCTAGTAATCATGGAGGAATTCATAACAGAAGCATGGCCAGATCATCAACTCACTGCTACTCTAAATAATGGAACTTGAGTCCAATTAGGAAATAAGAGGAATCCACATGGAATATATTTTTTTGTGCTAATTATGACACCTTTTGTTTCTCATGTTTTTTTAATTTTTTCATTTTCAAGAAAAGAATTCAGTCTGTTAGGCAATCATTAGGATAGTTAGGCCATTCACATGCTCAGAGAGCTAGTGTTCAGATAGCTGTAGAATTTTCAAATATTTTGTGAGTCATCCCTATTTTGATTTCTCCCTATAATAGGGAAGAATAAACTCTTAAGAAGGGTTCCCAAATTCTGTTGTCATTGGTTCCCAATTTTGTCTTTTTCATTGATTTTGAACTCTATTTTCATAGAGAGGTTCCAAGTTTTGGTTCAATTTCTTGTTCCTAAGGTGGTAATTGTTCTACAAATTTCTCTAATTTGAGCCTGTGATATGGACTATGTAGTATGTGTTCTTCCTTTGTATGTCACTTCATGTGTGTTTCTCTTCATCATAGATTGTGTAAGTTGTAGCTACTGAATTCACTAATAAATCATAGATTTACTTATGTTATGTTGTAGTAGACAACACCTATGAGATTACAGATTTACTATGTTATATTGTAGAAGAAAGTATCTGTGAAATATTGAGTTGGAAACCTAAAAATGCGCTCCATAATTTATGCACTTCATTTCCTTATTATATCATGATTCTACAGGGATTTATCGCTTAGGATTACGGGTCTTTCCATCCTTCTGTGTTGAGTTCCTTCCTTACTTTTCTCCTTCCCATATTTATTGCAACAATAAATTAAGTTGCATTTACTGGTTGTAGGCCATCAGACTTTAACATTTATTCTTAGGATGATCCATATTGTTTATGTGTATGTTTTAACCTGCCTTTTTGAAAGGTAATTGAACTAGATTTAAATCATTTTACATTTAACTCTTGAGAAACAATGAATTATATTCAAGAGACACTAAGATGTCTTACGCAATGACCTCTCCTCAACCCAAGGGTTGTATCTATGAGCTACAAAGGGTGCATGCAATTGGTCTTCTTTTATTATGTGTAGTTGATAGATATGTTCTTTCTCGGCTTTGTTGATATTGAATTTTAAAATGATTGACACCCTTGTTTCATTTGCTGAGGAATGCAATGGAGCTCTAGCTTCCTGAACATAGACTAGCATAAGAGGAGCATGTCCCATCAATCTATTATAAGCATTTTTGTATGCCGATAATACAAATGATATTTTATCATCCCAATCGTCTCTGTTGACTCTGCATATTTTTGTGAGCCCTTTATGCAATGTTTATTCAAACAACTTAGACACACCATTTGCTTGTGGGTGATAAGTTTTCATCTATCAGTGTTCAATCCTAATTTTTTGAAACAATGTTTTGATTATAGAATTAACAAAATGTGTTCCCTGATCATTAATAATAGTTAATGGGTATCAAAATATTGTCACAATATTTTGATAAATTAACTTGATTTCTTCTTCTTTAGTACATGACCTGGCGGGTTCAACTTCTACTCATTTTGTTAAGCATTCAATTGTAGTAATTATGTATTTGGCTCAAGCCCTCTTGGATCTTTGAAGAAATGTCCTAACAAAGTTGATAGACCAAATCTCAAAGGGGAAAGTAGGAGTGATTGGATGAAGTGGCATTTCATTCTTCTAGTGTGGTCGATTAGTTCTCTAGCATATGCCACATTTCTATAATTCTGCTCAACAATCTTGAAATATTTTAGGCCACCGTAATCCTTCCTAAAGGATTTTTCGTGCCATCTTGCTTCTCTGAAAATGTCTTCCCGCTGGCCCTTTGTGGGATTCTTCGACTTTGCCTTATCTTTCATGCACCTCATTATTCCCTAATTTATATAATCATTTTTTAATTAGTGTAAATGGTGTTGCTTTCATGGCTAAGATTTTTTTTCCTTGCCCCAGGTAGATCTTACAGTGCTTTTCCTGTACATTAAAAGTGCACGACCTTTGTAAATTTTGCAACGGCGGCCTCGAATTAGAATAAATTGTTGATTGGGGGTAGCATTGGATGTGCTCTAGGCATGAAAATTGGTGGAGAAGCTAAGGCACATGATATATCCAATACCCAGAAAGGGTTTGGGAATATTCTAAACAGTTTGGGAGATATTAAAATATTAATATTTTTAATGGAGTCCGTAAGTCTAAACTTAGGGAAATTAAAATATTAATGTGAATTAATATAAAACTGTGCTAGAATGGTCCAAAAGTCATGGATCAAGCCAGATCTAATCTTATCCGTTAATTAGGGACTTAATCTCGGTCATTGAATTGTCAACGATAAAAGTATAAGAGGAGGCTTGAGGGTCACTTGGAGAACACACCAAGAGATCAAGATTTTGACTTTCTAGGGCTGGGTTTGCTGAGAAAGTTGAGAGAGTGATCAGAGTTGCAACTGAGGGGAAGTGAATACAGAAGCAGAGAGGCTGAGATAACACTAAGAGGATCCACACGGTGGCTGGAGAGAGAGGCACAGAACCAGCCAAGGGTTCACGCAAAACCAGCCAGGGGTTCACGCAGAGCCAACCAAGGGTTCACGCAGAGCCAGCCAGGGCTCACGTAGAGCCAACCAGGAGCTGCGCAGTGCCTTAGAGGGTTAGCATGAGTGACGCAAAGGGCCAGAGGATTGACGCAATGCCTCCAGAGGCTGACGTAGGTCAAGCCATAGTGACATTGGGCTAATGATGGGCCAGAGAGAGCTGATGCAATCCCTAGAGGCTGACACTGGGGTTTCGTCAGGCAGATTGGAGTTGTGGAGCTGTCAGAGTGTTTATTCAGGGTTTTAGCCGGAATATCTGCTTCTAAGTAGAGAGGTACTACTGCCTAGATTTTTCTCTGCTGGGTGAGCCAGATTTGGCACCCAAATTGTATTATGAAACTACTTAATAAATCAAACCCTCAAATAGCTGCACAGGTTTTCCCGCATTGGGTTTTTCTAGGGACATTAGTCCAAAAAAAACGGTGTCACTTGTGTACTTGTTTCTGTTTCCTTTAGTTGATGATATGTAATGTGTTGAGCATGTACTTTTATTTATTTCCATTATTTACATGGTAAATAAATTGTTAATTAAGAGAACAAGTAGGTAGGAATAGATCAGTAAAGTACATGAAGGGTTTCTAATGGGTTAAACTTAGAAATTCCAACATGGTATCAGAGTGTGGTTGTAGATCACAGGAGAACTGAGGACATCAGCTGAGCAGAGCAACAACAACAGAAAACAACTGCCCCTAGTGACAAAAGTTGTTCCTAGCAGAGTGGTAGCAAGGAAGGGGTGACATAGTGCCTATTTCATCAAGTTCAAGCCAAGAAAATTCAGTGTAGAGATTGAGGAAGGCAAAGACAGGCTCATGTAGAGCCACACAGAGGCCAAGAGGGCTGACATAGTTGAATGAGGAGGCTGATTTTCTGGTGCTGGGATTGAGCAGAGCCTAGGAGCTCTAACCTTGAGTTTGTTGGGGTTTATGATGCTGTGGGCAAGTTGTAGAGTGGAGCTGGTGGGGTACACCAATCAAAACAATACCTAACAAGGCAAGGCCAAGGAGGAGGGAGTTACTATCGAGGATTTATAGCCGAGAAATCTGGATCAGTGGTGTAGTTGCACTAACGATCGAAGTGGGGGAATTTCGACATTGACAGAAGGGTTTCCAAGAGGGAAATCGAGACTCAGAGGGAGTCACACCAAGAACTTCCAAGAGGGAACTAGAGGAGTAGTGAGATGGAAGCAAATGGGGTAAGAGAGCAGGATAGACTAGACGGAGCCTCAAACTTCATAGTCTGGAAGGACATAATCCTATCTGTTCTAGACAAAAATCATGTCAAGCACTTCGCCTTGAGGACGATAGCTATCCTAGTTGACCCAACTAATAATGATAAGTACGAGGAGGCAATGGCAAGGGCTAAGAGCATCATTCTTGACGAGGTCAAGGACCATGTGGTACCACATATTGCTGAAAAGGACATGGCAAATGAGATGTGGGAGGCCCTAAAGAAATTGTACAAGCATGCTTTTGTGCAAAGAAGAATGTTACTAGAAAATAAGCTGTGATCATACCAAATGCAGAAGGGAGAATAGATCGACCCCTTCCTCAGTTGATTGAAGGAGATCCGAGATCATCTGACTTGCATAGGGGCCATGCCAAATAAAGAGTTGATGGTGAGAACAACCCTCAACGTAGTCTCATAAGACTAGGAGGTTTCTGTCCAGAGCATACTAGGTAGGGCGACCCTTCCAGAATGGGAGGAAATGTGGGCCGCTCTTCGCCAAGAAGAGATCAGAAGGCTGATAAAGGTGGGAAGCAGTGGCAAGGGGATCAGAATCAAGAAGGAGGAGGAGGTGGATGATGCCCTAGCACCTGAGGAAATAAGGAGAAACGAAAGAAGAAGGACCTCTCCAAGGTCAAATGCTTCCACTGTGGGGAATTGGGTCATTATGCAACCCAGTGTCCAAGGAAGAAGAGCAAGGGAGAGGCCTCCAAGACCAAGGATGTGCTAGGAAGGACAGAGAAGGAAGTGGAGACAAATGATGACTATGCCATGATTGCACACACACCACTTGAGTGGAAGTGGGGAGACATCGAGTTGTAGTAAGACAGACTACAGGAGATTAGGGGCAGGATCCTCATGGTACCCAACCTCTTGGATTATACCTTGCTACGGGAGACCCAAAGAGGAGTAGCAGTATTGGCAATGTTAGTAGAGACAGATGCAGATGGAACAACAAAGGGAACTATAGTGCAAGATTCCCAGGATAGCGTGAGGTAGTAGTGTGAGAAGCACGGGAGTGTTGCACTAGTGCAAGATGGCACAGAGAAGTGTGCAATGGTGTGAGATGCATGGAATAGTTGCAATAGCACAGACGTCAGAGAGGGAGCACTTATTAGTGATAGAGGGAGCTTCAGCATCATGGGTGTCTCTAGCCTGAAGGAGATGTCAGAGTTGGGAGATTCATTACTTACTTCTCAATAAATGGGTTGCAGTGCAGTAGTTAGCAGTGACAGTGCTATGGGCAGGATGATGTAACAAGATGAGAGGGAGTTGCAGTACGAATGTAGTGGTGGAAGTGGCAGGGCCATGGATAGTAGTATAGGATTCAATAGTGCAGATGATGGGCAACAGGCCTATCATTGGCACAGGGACTGATGCAGATGATTAGGGTGATACTCAGTGAGGAGTATTGCTAGAGCAGAGTCCTCGCTAAGAGGGAGTGCTGATTTGGGGTAGCATCAAGTGTTCTCTAGCCACGAAAATTGGTGGAGAGGCTAAGGAAAATGAGATATCCAATACCCAGAAAGGGTTTGGGAATATTCTAAACAGTTTGGGAGATATTAAATAATTTATATTTTTAATGGAGTCCCTAATTCTAAACTTAGGGAAATTAAAATATTAATGTGAATTAATATAAAACTGTGTTAGTGCAAAAGTCACGGATCATGCCAGATCTAATCTTAGCCGTTGATTAGGGACTTAATCTCAACCGTTGAATTTTCAATGAGAAAATTATAAGAGGAGGCTTGAGGGTCACTTGGAGAACACACCAAGATATCAAGATTTCGAATTTCTGGGGCTGGGTTTGCTGAGAAAGTTGAGAGAGTGATCAGAGTTGCAATGGAGGGGAAATGAATACATAAGAAGAGAGGTAGAGATAGCACTGATAGGATCAACGTAGTAGTTGGAGAGATGGACGTAGAACCAGCCAAGGGTTCACGCAGAGGCATCCAGGAGCTGCGCAGTGCCTTAGAGGGCCAACGTGAGTGATGTAGAGGGCTAGAGGACTTACACAGTGCCTCTAGAGGTTGACATAGGCAATGCCAAAGTGACGTTGGGCTAATGCTGGGCCAGAGAGAACTGACGCAGTCCCTAGAGGCTAATGCTGGGGTTTCGTGGGGCAGATTGGAGCTGTTGAGATACCAGAGTATTTATCTAGGGTTT
Organism: Pinus taeda; assembly: GCA_000404065.3. Lineage (NCBI taxonomy): Eukaryota > Viridiplantae > Streptophyta > Pinopsida > Pinales > Pinaceae > Pinus > Pinus taeda. Next base: position 67,961 of record APFE030315330.1, read on the forward strand.
CAACCAGAATATTTGCTTCCAAGTAGAGAGGTACTACTATTGAGATTTTTCTCTATTTGGTGAGCTGAAATTGGCACCCAGATTGTATTCTGAAAATGCTTAATAAATCAAACCCTCAGATAGTTGCATTGGTTTTCCCACATTGGGTTTTTTCTGGGGACATTAGTCCAAAACCAATGATGTCACTTCTGTGCTTGTTTCTATTTCCTTCAGTTGATGATTTGTAATGTGCTGAGCATGTACTTGTATTTATTTCCAGTATTTACATGGTAAATAACTTGTTAATTAATAGAACAAGTAGGTAGGAATAGATCAGTAAAGTACATGAAGGGTTTCTAACGGGTTAAACTTATAAATTACAACATAAATGTGCATCTAGTAGATCATATTTGATATCTAACACATCTTCTTTGGATTCGAGTTAGGACAGGTGGTTTTTGGCTTATTGGGCCCTGACCCAAGTTCGGAAGAGTTATTAGCCAAACAAATCCCACAGCTACCAGCGCTTTCAGCAATAGTGTGTGGAGTGCGGACTGAGGTCTCACCTGAGGTAGCAAGGGAGGGTGCTGGAAGTAGGTTTCCACACCCTTGGGATGTCTTGATGTAGTCTATAGGGGTCGCGAACCATCTTTTGGCCTCGCACCACTCTGGATTATTATCGGGCTTTTGCGAAGATCCGCGCGGGTGTACTTTCTTATTAATGAAATTATTATAGATCTGATTTTTTGATTATAGCCTTTAAGCAAACATTTAACAATAAAACCCAGTGCACGCAGTTATAAAAAGATATAGACTCATATAATAGATGCATAAATCAGAACACAATAGGTACGCGATGCTTCAGAAACCACTTATCTTTATTAAAACATTTCGCCAATACAACTAGATTTTCCTTGCGCACTCAGTTGCAGAGGTTTGCGCACATAGTTGCAGACTCTACCAGGCCTCTACGCACACAGCTGCAGAGCCTCTATCTATCTGCCAACACCCTTGACTCGGACTTATAGACGCAGATAATACTGTCTTCACAAACCCATAACACTAATATCAACCAAAACAAGAACTACCTTATACCCTTAGAGCCTCGCTCTATTTATACATTCCCATGGTCCACGACCATGGGCAGGCCGACTTACTTCCTATTATTCTATATTATTTCTGGGAAGACAACTCTTTGACTCGACCTATTACATTTCGCGCTCCGCGCATTTCAGAGATTTACAATATTATTACCCTAACTTATAGGCTTTAGGCCCCAAAACCATTACGCAGGGCCTTCGCTACCCAACAGGCACCCAACACAATCATCGTGACTCGTCTCGAGTCACTTGTCAGTGTGGCGATACGCGCTGCCTAGGCTCCATAGTTCACCTCCATGTGAGTGACGCACTTCATTCTTCTGCTCTCTCTTTGTCTCCTGTAGTGCTTCTTCTAGCTCCTGCTCCATTACCTCTACCAATTCACGCAACCGATGATGCTCATTCTGCTCTGCTCGGTTAACACAGAGCACCCCCCCATAGGATTTTAGCTCTAGCTGGGGTGCCGCATACGGGAACTCCTCACACCCTAGCAACAAATTTCCAACCTCTGGTCTACCATATGCACTGTTTGCTGTAGCTTGTGTTTCAATTTTTCAAGACCATTGCTTCTATCCACAAGATCCCAATCATCAAGGTGCACCAGAGACGATCTGTTAACGACAATTTCATCATTTTTTTTATGTATGTACAGTCTTTCCCTTATCGTTTATGGTTCACCGACCAACCCATGGGTTAAGCAACATCATCCGGACCAGTTTTTCTTCGTGTATAGGAATTTCCGGCACGTCCCTGACCGTCGGTGCTAAACTCTGCAGCTCCATTGGCCATATCACAACCCTTGGGATTACTCCTTGAGTGTAAATAATGAACAGTTCCATATCGGCTGGCAGGCACAATAGCTTACTTTTCTCAAAAGCGCAGCTCATTCGGCGGATGCCCCCCTGTAATTTATAAGCGTTTTGAAATTCAAATTCAATTGTTCCCTCTAGTTCTGGTGCCATAACATTAAGCCTGTGGTAGATCAGTCCGGATTTGGTTTGTACCTTGTCTCTTAATTGCCCACTGCCCACTCCTTTTCGCCATGAGTCAGACACCTTATCATGAATAGTGACAAAAATGGTCACCTCTTTGCTTATCAACGTAGCAGTGCAGTCCCTTCCGTGTAACCGCGACCCTTGTGACAGACCAAATCTACGCACACCCTAGTTGTCATGCAGCTTCCCCCCATACTGCTTTATCACCCCGCACTCTCTTTCAACTGGCTAGAGTGGTGAGACTGTCCTTTGGGTAGTTAGTCAGGGGGTCGACCCACCCATGTAGAGGTTCAGGCGACTACCATTTACTCTTCTCGGGAAGGGATCTCCATTGAGCTTGGCAAGCTGACCTGTGCTTCCATCTGTAACTTCTTTGACTACATAGAGTCCCAACCAGTGCATTCGGAGCTTGCTAGGGAATTTCTTGAACTTGCTGTCATATAGTAATACTAGATCATTCTCCTTGAAAGTGCACACCATGATATGGTGATCATGCCAAGCTTTCTCTCATTGCTTCTGTACTTGTTGATGGAATTCGGAAAAAAACCATTCCTCCTCAAGTTCCTCCGGTTGTGCGAGCCGTTCTTCCAAAGCCCCATGGCCTGCCATGCCTGTCATTGCCGCAATTGGCAAACTAGGTATAATGTATTCCATTTGCGTAATGGCTTCCATGCCATAGACTAACAGGAAAGGTGTCTGGCATGTCAACTTCTTGCACGTGGTTCAGTATGCCCATAGCACAATAGGGATGCGCAAGTCCGAATCCTTTTGTTGTGAATTACATACCTTAGTCAACGTAGTCTCCAAAATCTTGTTGAATGCTTCGACGGTCCCATTCACTTGCGGATGGTATGACATACTTTGTTGATGATATATCTGGAACTCCTTCATGAGTGCACTGATAGTCTCATTCAGGAAGTGTGTGCCATGGTTGCTCATTAGAATTTTGGGACATCCAAACCATGTCAACACATTCTCAAATAAAAATTTTGCAGCTGTAGCAGTGGGGTAGTCCTTAACTGGCTATGCTTCTGCCCACCGGGTCAAGTATTCTGTCATGGTAATGATATAGTGCACGCCCATCTTCCCTTAAGGTGCGGTAGGCCCCACAAAGTCGATTGCCCATTTTTCAAACGGTTGCAGCGTCAGCTATGGCCTGAGTGGCATTTCATCCCTCCGTGATGGTTTCCTAGTTCGTTGACATACGTTGCAGGCTCGACAGTTGGCTTTTGAATCTTGATGTAGAGTTGGCCACCATAGTCTGGCGTGGAGAATCTTTTGTGTTGTGACACATCCCGGATAATTTCCTCCTGCAACCCCCCCATGTGCTTCGGCAAGGATCTGTCCTCGCTCGAATTCAAGTACATATCTATGTAATATTTCATCGTTACCCATCTCGTAGAGGTGCCCTGCAATAAAATTAAAGTCTGTTGCACATATCACTATTTCTTTCTTATGTTGCACAGAATACCCCGGCACGGTTCCTGTGGTTAAGAAATGGATTATATCCTCAAAGTGGCCATCTGCGACGCGCACAACATAGAACTATGCGTCAGGTAGTCCCTCCTCTAAGTTTGTGGGCCCTTCGCCGTTCTCAATTTGGGACAGGTGATCTGGGCCAGCATTTAGACGTACTAGCTTGATGATGACTTCAAAATCATATTCCTGAAACAATAACAACCATCGACAAATGCGCCCCCCCAACACAATCTTATTGACTAAGTATTTTAATGTTGAATGATGAGTATACATCTTAAAGTGTCCCCCGAGAAAATAGTGGCGGTATTTCTGGAGCATGTACACCATGGCCAAACCCTCACGCTCAGTGGTGGAGTAGTTATTTTTAGCTTTGGACAATCGTCGACTTGCAATGGCAATCGGGTGATCAATTCCTTCCGCCCCTTTCTGTGTAAGTACCATGCCCAACGCGATACATGACGCGTCAACATGTACGTGAAATTCGATGTCCCATTTTGGAAAGACCAAAATGGGTGCTGATGCCATCTTTTCCTTGAGAGTTTCCAAAATTTTGTTACCTTCCTCACTCCAACAATAAGTGGCGTCATTTTTCAACAACTTTTCTATCAGTGCCATGATCTGTGTGTAGCTGTTGATGAAATTTTGATAGTGCCCATTGTGTCCCAGTGGGGTGCGCAATTGTTTGACACTTCGCAGTGCTTGCAAATTGAGTATGACAATGATTTTCGTCGGGTCTACCATCAAGCCTTGCCTGCAAACCACATGGCCGAGAAAGTTCTCGAAGGGGATGAGGAAAGTAAACTTCTTTATATTTAGCGCAATCTGGTGCTGTCGGCAAGTATCCAACATTAACCATAAGCTCACGACATGTTTCTTGACTAACCCAAATACGGTCCAATCATCAAGATATACTTCCAAGAATTTATGTATAAATTCCTTGAATGCATCTACCACAATGCGAGAGAATATTGTTGGCGCATTCTTCAGTCCAAAGGGCATCACAGTGTACTGAAAATAGCCACATTCGGTGGCAAAAGTTGTTTTACTCCTGTCCTCTAGTGCAATCTTGATCTGGTGATACCCCGAGAAACTGTTCATGAAGGAGTAGGCTTCCTGCCCCCCGACATTTTCCAGTACCTCGTCTGTAAATGGCGTCGAAAAGGGATCGTTAACACATGCATCATTGAGCTTCCTGAGATCCATGCAGATGCAAATTTCACCTTTTTGTTTTTTCTCCTATACAGCCATCGAACTTACCCAATTGGATTTCTCCGCTGGTTCAATTATTCCTGCTGTAAGCATTTTGTCCAACTCTTCGAAAGAAATTTGCTTTGTATTTTGGATTCAACCGGTAAGGCCACTGCTTGGCTGGCTTCGCGTCCGGTTTCAGAGTTATCTTCATCATCTCTAAGTCACCGAGGATTCCTTTTAACTCTGTGATTTTTGTCGGGAATAAGTATTGATGTTCTCGAAGTAACTTGATGACCTTTTCCACCGTGGCATCATCCCAATAGTCCACAAGAGTCGCATACTTCGGCTCCTCCTCTGTACCAATGTTCACCTATTTTGTTTTTAGCGGCGTGGTGATGTCAGGGTTGTCAATCGCGGGTCCTTGAATCTCGCAGCTCCCCTCTGTTTCCGGAATATTTATGTTTCTGGGGTCCTTCTCATCATCCTCTATCTGCACATTGTAACATTACAGGGCCTGGCTCAACTGACGCAACCAATCTGACTGCACTACTTCTTCCGGTTCTAGTGGTACCTTGAAAATGGCGGCCTTCACAACTTGCAGTGCATAATCAACAGTATCTATCCATTGGTCCTCAAATAAGAATGTCAATAAGAACCCTTCGCACAAGATATCCCATTCACCCATACCATGTTGGAGTTCTATTTCAGTATACCAGTTCCGTGGGATGACATCCAAGGTATAATAAAATAAGTGTACCCACTCCGGCCGGGGCTCTTCTCCATAGGCCTAGGTCCATTTGGTGAGGTGCATGCGCGGGTCATCACGTCCATCGTATTTCTCAGTTATTCGTAGTTCCAAATTCCCAAAACTTATTTACACCATCCACTTGCAACCCCACCAATCTTTAAATGTTCCTTCATGCATCCCCCACCAATGCGCTGGCATCGCACACAACGCCCATTTTAATGCATCGAACCGATTGTGCTCTGGTAATGTGCGTTCAAACTTGGTTAGGAATTCATCTACCACTGTCAGCCCATCATACATCAACATTTATTGATCCTGAGCTTTTATGCAATACAAAGACCTGGTCATCATGTTGCAATTTAAGGTTGTTACCCCGTTTAACCAATTATGCCACCACTTGTCTTCCTCATTTGAATCTGCAGTGCAATATTCTGCATGCTCCCACGATATTCCTCCTTCTGCAGTCGGATTGACCCAATCTTGATTTTGTGCAGTGATCTTATAGATGCAATCCAGTTCATCATCACTTCCATGGACGGGTTCCGTGTAGCGCGCTCCTTCAGCCAGGTCTAGTGGAATAACTATGCAGAGTGACTTCTTCTCGAATATCATTTTCCACTTTTTTAAATTAATGACCCCATTCATATCTATGGTCCAGTCTATCCCTAACAATGCAAGGTAAGGGCTATTGTCATCCACGATTTCTATTACCTCAAAGTTCGTTTGTGTGCTCATGCCTTCTATATCCACTGTGATTTCATGCAGTCTCCCCATGGGCAAGATCTTCTATTATTTTTCCATCCACAATTGAATAGGGGACCATTGCAGTGCGGGCTTGCCCATGCGCTCCCAAGCCTGTTTAGGTAGCACGTTTGCATCCAAGCCTAGGTCTAGGATAACTTGATCCATCTCATAGGCGTCGATTTGTGCTGTTAACCGCATCTCCCGTCCAATACACGAAGCATGTTTCCCTAATTTTTGGACCACGCGGGGTTCACTTGACCCTGTGCATCTAGTTATCAGCTCTTGTAATCCTTTAACTGCCCTACTATCGTGAAGCAATTTCATGCATGTCTCTAAAAAGGTAGTTAGCATCGAGGGATCCCTTTCCGACTCGGATTGATCCTTACTACCTGGGGTAGAGACCTCCGCGAAGATCTTCCTAGCTTCCAGATCTGTCTCCTTGCGAACCTCGACATCGTCCTTGGTTACTTTCCTCTTATCCTCCCCTGTGGTTGTGCCACTTCTGAGCACCATGTTCACGTTGGGGTCTTCCTCACGTGGTTCGGCCCTCATCATTTGGACGTTCTGCGTCATCGTAGGTTGCACTGCCCTCTTCTCTTGTATCTGTGCTATCAATGTGGGACAATATATCATTTCATGATCAAACTACTCGCAGTAAGGGCACGATATTTTAGTTGGGTTGGTACAGTCCCGCACGTAGTGTCCTGGTCTGCCACAATTATAGTAGATTAGCTCCTTGCGGCCCCTTCCTGGCCCCATTTCCCATCCTCATCCTCACCCCTAGAACCCATTGCATGCCATCATTGTGGTTGGATCCTAACCTCGCACCTCAGTCTGCATCTTATAGGCAGGTGTTTGATCCATCAATAATTCATAACTCCGGCAGTCTCGTTCATCGTGGCCCACTGATCTGTAAAAATTACAAAATAGCTACTGGGGGGTCTGCGTAAACTTTTGCAATAGGTGACAGTTGTCTATGGTGTGCTTTCCTCCCACTTGACAGATTGCGCACCAGAGCGAGGGTGCCCCGCTTGGCCCTACCTGTGCCTCTGGTCGCAATGGCATTGGTCCCCCCCCACCAAATAATTCGTGAATATCGGACAATGCTCCTTATTGTGACCTTGGCCTTTGCATTTCAGGCACCACGCTTCTTCCCGTGCTTCTAGGTGGGGTGCCTTTTCTTGTTTTAAATTCTGCATTTCTAAACACAGGTTTTGTATTTGTGCGTGGATTTGTTGAACTCCCAATCCTGGATCCTATGTTGGAGTTTCATCCAACCTCATCGTTGTCTCTAATGCTTCAGCCTGGGTTGAGATCTTTTGTTGTGACAGTGCCATCCTCAGATGTGGTGTCAATGACGCCACAAACCACACGCAGTGCTACACATCCATCAACGTCATGTTCGCCTCGTGGATTGTACTTTTCAATCTTTGATCTAGATCCCACATGGTTTCACCAGGCATCATCGCGATCTACTTGAACCCTATGATCGACTGTGTTCCTGATTTCGGCCGGCTAAACTATTTTTTCAATGCTTCCCGGATCTCCGCCATTCCCACATTTGGTGATCGCTTGAGTGATTTATATACCATGTCAATGTGCAGTCCTGCAACGTGCTAACTAGAGTAGCCTTTTTGATGTTATCGTTCGTAACTCTGTGCGCTTCCCACACTACCCTTACTATGAACCAACACTGTTCTAGATCTTCGCTTCCTACTCCTTTGAATACCGACAGCTTGATCGCGCTTGTCATTTTTAACTCCTAGTCTATGGGCGAGTATGCTAGAGCCTATTACGACCTCGTACTACTTCTGATCCAAATAATCTTCAATCTATTTCTTCATAAGGCTTCAAAATTCCACCATCAGACATCCCTTAGGCTAATCCTGGTCCCAGCAACGGAACCATTTTTTGGTTTATTGGGCCCTAACCCAGGTTGAGAAGAGTTATTAACCAAACAAATCCCGCAGATACTGGCCCTTTCAGCAACAGTCCACGAAGTGTGGACTGAGGTCTCACCTAAGGTAGCAGGGGAGGGTGCTAGAGCTAGGTTTTCGTACCCTTGGGATTTCTTGATGTGGTCTGCATGGGTTGTGAACTGTCCTGTGGCCTCGCGCCACTCTGATTATTTTCAGGCTTTCGCAAAGATCCACGTGGGTGTACTTTCTTATTATCGAAATTATTATAGATCTGATTTTCTAATTACAACCTTTAAGCAAACATTTAATAATAAAACCCAGTGCGCGCAGTTATAAAAATATATAGACTCATATAATAGATGCATAAATCAGAACACAATAGGTCCGCGATGCTTCAGAAACCACTTATATTTATTAAAATATTTCACCAATACAACCAGATTTGCCCTGCGCACTCAGTTGCAGGGGTTCACGCACACAGTTGTGGACTCTACCAAGCCTCTGTGCACACAGCTGCAGAGCCTCTATCTATCTACCAACACCCTCGACTTGGACTTACATACGCAGATAATACTGTCTTCACAAACTCGTAACACTAAGATTGACCAAAACAAGAACTGCCTTCTACCCTTAGAGCCTCACTTTATTTATACATTCCTATGATCCGCGGACCATGGGTACGCTGACTTACTTCCTATTATTCTATATTATTTCTGGGTGGAAAACCCTTTGACTTGACCTATTACATTTCATGCTCCGCACATTTCAGATATTTACAATATTATTACCCTAACTTATAGGCTTTAAGCCCCAAAACTGTTACGCGAGGCCTCCGCTACCCAACAGTGGTCTATCCCAACATGTTTTTTCCCTAGTCAAACTATTATTTCAAATTCAAATTCTTGAAATAATAGTAATCATTGACGAATCCTCCTTTGTTGTGTAGGCTTATTAACAAGGTATTTTAGGGCTTGATGATTTATAAAACATGTGAGCAGGTTGGCTCAAAGATAATTGAAAAAAATTATAAGGAAAAAATCATGGCTAACTCTTCATGCTCTATTGTTGAGTAGTTCTTGTTTTCCTTGGTTAGTTTTCGATTGGAATATGCATTCAGGTGGTTCAGTGTATTTGTGTCAGGATGTGATAAGATTACTTCAATCGCTGTGTTGGATGCGTCGATGTGTACATAATTTTTTTTTGGCTGGTTAGGAAATCTATGAATTGGAGCATCTATTAGTTTTCTTTTTAACAATTCAAATGAATTATTTCACTCTTTGCACCATATGTAATGTGCATGTTTTCTTAATAGCTTGTCGATTGGAAAGTTTATATTAGAGTATTGTCGAATAAATTTTCTATAGTACCCTATGTGGCCCAAAAATATTTTGATTTTCTTTTGGTTGACTAGGGGCTTAAGATTAAGGATCACTTTGATTTTATCTGTGTCGAATTTGATCCCTTCCTTGCATATAACATGCTTCAGTAGTTTTCCAGTGGGTATAGCAAACATACATTTTTTGAAATTGAGAGACAATTGAATCTATATGCACCTTGCTAGCATTACTTTGAGCCATTGTACATGCACATTTAGAAGCATATAAATGGTCCAATCATCACAATAAACAACCATTGTTTCATATATGTATTATGTTGATTTGGGGTGGCACCAAATGTGCTCTAGCCTTGAAAATTGGTGGAGAGGCTAAATCACATGAGATCTCCAAGACCCATAAATGGTTTGGGCAGAATCTAACTAGTTTGAGAGATATTAAAATAATCAATATTTTTAATGGAGTCCCTAAGTCTAAACTTAGGGAAAATAAACTATTAATGTGAATTAATATAAAACTGAGTTAAAATGGTCCAAAAGTCATGGATCAAGATAGATCTAATCTTAGCCGTTCATTAGGGACTTAATCTCGATCGTTGAATTGTCAATGAGAAAAGTATAAGAAGAGGCTTGAGGGTCAGTTGGAGAACACATTGAGTTGATTAAGAATTTTATTTTTTGGGGGCAGGGCTTGTTGAGGAAATCAAAGGAGTGATCAGAGTTGCAGCTGAGGGGTAGTGAATACAGTAGTAGAGAGGCAGAGATAGTACCGAGAGCATCAGCGTAAAAGCCGAGAGACGGTTGACGCAGAGGCAACTAGAGGCCATGCAAAGGTAGCTAGAGGCCACACAGAGGCATCCAGAGGCCACGAAGAGGTAGCCAAGAGTTGCACAAAGCCTAAGGAGGGCTAGCGTGGGAGACACAGAGGCTCTAGAGGTTGACGAAGAGCCCCGATAGGTTGATGCTGGGCCAAATAGGCTGACACTAGGCCAGAGAGGCCGACGCTGGGAGATTTCGTGGGGTAGATTGGAGCTAGAGAGTTGGATAGGGTGACGTAGTCCCTATTAGGGTGACAAAGAGTAGTATAAGTGTTGTTGTGGGATCGTTCCTCTAGTGATTTAGTCGAAATATCTATCTCTGACTGAGAGGTACTACTGCCGAGGGAATTATCTGTTGGGTGAGCCATTTCTGGCACCTAGATTGTATTATGAAAATTCTTAATAATAAAACCCTCTAATAGCTGCACTGGTTTTCTTGCATTGGGTTTTTCTGGGGACATTAGTCAAAAAATAATGATGTCACTTGTGTGATTTTTCTTTTCAACTGATGATATATATGTGTTGATACTGTACTTGTATTTATTTTTAGTATTTACATGGTAAATAACTGGTTAAGTAACTTAACAAGTAGGAAGAAATAAATCAGATAGTACAGGAAGAATTTCTAATGGATAGACTTCGAAATTCCAACATGGTATCAGAGGGAGGTTGTAGATCACAAGATAACTGAAGGCATTAGCCAAGCAGAGCAGAAGCAGCAAGAATAGCTGTCCTGAGTGACAGAAGTTGTTCCTAGCAGAAAGAAGCAAGAAAGGGGTGACACAGAGAGCCTGTGTCATAAGTTCGAGCCAGGAGGAGGATCAACACTGAGGTAGATAGGAGAAAACCTGAACTATGTAGTGCCCGTCATCTTTCTCAACCAGGAAGTATCAACACTATGGCTAGGAGGTGTACATTGTGTAGGTGCCGAGATTGCGCAGAGCCTAGAGGCTATGGGTAAGTTGCAGAGTGAAGCTGGTGGGGTACTGTGGTCAAAGCAGTACCTAACAGGGCAAGACCAAGGAGGAGAGAGTTGCTGTCGAGGATTGGCAAAGGGATTTCCAGAAGAGAAATCAAGGCTCAAAGGGAGTCAAACCGAAAATTTTGAGACAGGAAGTAGAGAGACTTGAAAGAGTCGAAAGAGGAGCAATGAAATGGAAGTGAATGGGATAAGAGATCAGGATAGACTGGATGGAGCTTCAAACTTCATAGTTTGGAAGGCCAAGATATTTTCCATTCTAGATAGGTATTGCATCAAACACTTCGCCTTGAAAACCATAGCGATACCGGTTGACCCAGCTGAAAATGACAAGTACGAGGAGGAAATGGCCAAGGAAAAGTGCATCATCTATGATGGTGTCAAGGATCATGTGGTGCCAAAAATTGCCGAGAAGGAGATGGAAAATGAGATGTGGGAGGCCCTAAAGAAATTGTACCAACATACTTCTGTGCAAAGGAGGATGTTACTTGAAAACCAGTTACGGTCATATCATATGTAGAAGGGAGAGTAGATGGATGTCTTCCTCGGTGGATTAAAGGAGATTTGTGATCAACTAACTTCCATAGGGGCCACACCAGATCAAGAACTGATGGTGAGGACCACATTGAATGCAGTCTTAGAGGATTGGGAGGTATTTGTTGAGAGTATATTGGGTCAGACGAGCCTTCTAGATTGGGAGGAACTGTTGGTGACTCTTTGTCAAGAAGAGGTCATACGGGTGTCCAAGGTGGGGAGTAGCAGAAAAGGGGTTAGAATCAAGAAGGAGGAAGAAGAAGATGCGACTCTCGCATCCGCAGGAAAGCAGGAGAAAAGAAAGAAGAAGGACCTATCCAAGTTCAAGTGCTTCCATTGTGGGGTACTAGGTCACTATGTGAATCAGTGTCCTAGCAAGAAGAGCAAGGGAGAGGCTTCTGAGACCTAGGCTACACTAGCCAAGGTGGAGAAGGAAGTGGAGACTGATGATGAATGTGCCATGAGTGCTCATGCACCTCGAGAGAAGAGGTGGGGAGACATTGAGCTGTAGTCAAATGAACTACAAGTGATAAGGGGCAGGATCCTTGAGGTACACAACCTCTTGGATTATACCTGGCTACAGGATCCCTGAAGAGGAGTAGCAGGACTGGTGGATGTCAGTAGAGACAGATGCAGATGGAGTGACAGAGAGGGCTACAGTGCAAGAGTCCTGGGATAACATGAGGCAACAATATGAGAGGCATAGAGTTGTTGCAGCAGCGCAGAGGTCAGAGAGGGAGCACTTGTCAGCGATAGAGGGAGCTTCACCATCGAGAGTGTTTCTAGCCTAACATAGATGTTAGAGTTGTGATATCAGTTACTTACTTCTAAGTAACTAATTTGTAGTGCAGTAGTTAGCAGTGGAATGCTATGAGAAGCATGATGCAACATGATGAGAGGGGACATAGTGCAGATGTATCAGTGGCAGTGGCAGGGCCATGGGCAGCAGTACGAATGTAGAGGGAGCAATTGTAAGGATGTAGTAGTGATAGTGGTAGGGCCATGGGTAGCAGTACATGATGCAACAGTGTAGAGGACATTTGGCAACAAGCCTAGCATCAGCACAGGGACCAACGTCGGATGATCAGGGTGATACTCAGTGAGGAGTATTACTAGAGCACAATCCTCACTAAGAGGCAGTGTTGATTTTGGGTAGCATCAGATGTGTCTAGCCTTGAAAATTAGTGGAGAGGCTAAAGCACATGAGATCTCCAAGACCTAGAAATGGTTTGGGCATAATCTACTATTCTGAGAGATATTAAAATAATTAATATTTTTAATGGAGTCCCTAAGTCTAAACTTAAGGAAAATAAAATATTAATGTGAATTAATATGAAACTGAGTTAGAATGTTCCAAAAGTCATGGATCAAGGCAGATCTAATCTTAGCTGTTGATTAGGGACTTAATCTTGGCCATTGAATTGTCAAAGAGAAAAGTATAAGAAGAGGCTTAAGGGTCAGTTGGAGAACACATTGAGTTCATCAAGAATTCGATTTTCTGGGGCAAGGCTTACTGAGGAAATCGAAGGAGTGATCAGAGTTGCAACTGAGGGGCAGTGAATACAGTAGCAGAGAGGTAGAGATAGTACCGAGAGCATCAGCACAGAAGTCAGGAGACGGTTGACGCAAAGGCAGCTAGAGGCCACGTAGAGGCAACCAAAGGCCACACAGAGGCAACCAAAGGCCACATAGAGGCAACCATGAGCTATGCAGAGCCCGGGGAGGGCCAACTTGGGAGATGCAAAGGCTCTAGAGGTTGATGGAGAGCCTCGAGAGGCTGACACTGGGCCAAATAGGTTGACGATGGGCCAGAGAGGTTGACGCAGACCCTAGAGGTTGATGCTGAGAGATTTCATGGGGCAGATTGGAGCTGGAGAGATGGATAGGGTGTCACAGTACCTATCAGGGTGACAAAGAGCAACAGAAGTGCTGCAATATTGCTATGGGATCATTCCTCCAGTGATTTAGCTGGAATATCTATCTTGGACTGATAGGTACTACTGCCGAGGGCATTCTTTGTTGGGCGAGCCATTTATGGCACCTAGATTGTATTCTGAAACTGCTTAATAATAAAACCCTCTAATAGTTGCACTGGTTTTCCCGCATTGGGTTTTTCCGGGGACATTAGTCCAAAAATAACAGTGTCACTTGTGTGGTTGTTTCTTTCAGTTGATGATCTGTATGTGTTGATACTATACTTGTATTTATTTTCAGTATTTACATGGTAAATAACTTGTTAAGTAACTGAACAAGTAAGAAGAAATAAATTAGATAGTACACGAAGAATTTCTAATGGATAGACTTAGACATTCCAACATATTATTGGAATGATTTATCTATGATTATATAGAAAATGGCTAGAGCATTCTTTAGTCTAAATGGTATGACTCTATATGCAAAGGAACCAAACTCTAATACAAATGTTGTATTTTCTTGGTCCTCCTATGTAATGGGTACCTGATTGTAACATGAGAATCCATCTAATGAGTAACATTTTTGACCTTGAACTTCATTTATTATTTCATCTATGAAGGGCGTTGGAAATAGATTTGTGACTGTTAATTTGTTCAACCCACAAAAATAGACACACATTCTTAATTTCTTTGGGTCATGCTTTTTTGGTTGCACGACCATAGGACTTTCTCATTCTAATTTTTGTATAGGATAGTTGATGCAGGAAGTTAGCCTCCCTTCTAATTCCTTTTGCATAATGACTTTTTATTTGTGGGCGAATTTGTATGGTTGTTTCTTTATTATCTTAGCTCCTTGGATGTGGTCAATTTTCATTTCTCACATTTCTTTTACAAGTCCTTTCAATTATTTGTAGTCTCATGCAAATACGCCTTGGTATTCCTTAAGGAGGTTGATGGATTCTATGGTTTACTTGTTCAAGTAGTAGTCTCATAGTCGAGTCATTTTTGGTCAATCAACATTAGGGATATTTACTTCTTTGATTTTTAGTTTAGCATCCATCCATTCAGGGGCCTTCAACTGATGGACTCTCTAGTCTCCAACCTTCACTTCTTGATGGGAAAGTGGGAAATATGGCTTCTCATTTTTTTCATCCTGCTCCCTTGATATCTTAAATATAATTATAATGTTTTTTTGGTTCTTTGGATGGTTCCCTTTCCAACAAAAAGTTCTTCCTTGGGAATTTAATATTTCCCATGTCTAGTCATGAAACTTCTCTTTGGATTAATGGTTGGCATTATACATAATTACATGTTGAAGTTGACAGGCGATCCACTTTCATTTTTCCTTTATCTACTTTTTAAATAGGATTTATGTTCAAAATAAATTATTTAATGTGATGAGTTGCTTCATGTAATTCTTCATTAGCAGAGTTGAACTCAAAATATTTTATAAAATTATTTTTCAACTCACTCCACTAGAGTGTGTCCCCCTAAGATTCTTCAATTTTATACCATTTGTTTGGAAAATCATCTAGAGTGATGGGAAACATATGTGGCCAGACCCTTATCCATTCAACTTAGCATAACTAAATATGGGCTACAAGGTCATCACCTGGCTTGAATTGTGGGATGTTGGTTATTGCAGACATTTTCTTTCCCCCAAATCAATCCACAAAATATGTCATAGTAGTTGCCCATGTTTGAAGTTGGGGGCCATGGGTATCCCACCACCTTGCTGCTTGTCTAGTGAAACTATGGACAAGGCTTTGTACCCTTCCTTGTTCACATATTGACTTGGACACTTCATCAATATGAGTTGAAGGAAAGCTTTACTCTTTAAATCTAAGCGAGTTAGCACATTCTCTTTTCAATCTAGTTGGAAGTAGTGCCAATGATTGTCATGCTTTTCCTTGATGCACATTAGCATTGATTTTACTATGAAGCATAGTTGAATTTTTCTCATAGGTACTGATTCAATTTTCCAACATTCCTTAGGTTTAGATTCATAATTTACTGATATGCCATTCATACCAATTAGTGTCTAAATTTTGTCCAATGGAAAGTGGGGAGCCTACAAGAATTTCACCTACCACATTGGACTCCACATTTTCCTTATGCTCATGTATAACCGGATATAATTGTTTTGTTTCAACATCACCATATAATGCTTTTATCCAAGGATTTGCTTCTTAAGGGTCCAACAAAATTACAATATTCCTAATTATTCCCTAAATTTTTATCTATTCGCTTTCAAGGGAAATAATAGCTTTCATGTTCTGACCCCATGGTCATCCGACCATAGCGGGGTAAGTTTATACTCCTAGACTAAGTTGATAACTTCAAAATTGAAAAATGTTGGGATACACATGTTTGATATTTAAACCTTTTTTAATGTTTCAATGGGCTCTAAGAATCTATGATCTGCTAGTTTTATATAATCGGTTATTCTTTGTGGGGTCAGACTTCCAGGCTTTACCCAGGTTTCCATGGGGATAATGTTTACTTATGATCCAACGTCGACCGCAACCTATGTTATCATATGTTTTTCTATCTCAAGATCAACTTGGGGATCATAGTCTTCGACATGCCTACCCTTGGATAATTGACATAAGTTTTTGGCCAACCTTTGATCCTCCTTATAACCTCTAAGTATGTGAAGGAGCTCACTAAGGTGACTAATTAAATGCTCACTTTTTATCAAATCTATAAATTCTCCTATGATTTTATCTCTAGCTGAAGTTTTATTTGCATCTTTGCTTCTAAAAAAATGATTACTTCTCTTATAAAATTGTTGTGATGCAAAGATTTGGATATGGCACAACAAATTTTGTTGGTCAGATTGTTTCCTATGTTTTGGATCATCCTTCTTGTACCACTTCTCATTTGGTGATAGCGTGGAAGTTTTTGGAGTTTAATCATTGTTGTTTTAGGATAGAGTGGCTTATATTGACAACTCTTTTATTCATTACTTCAAGGAAATCTTCCAGAGAGTGATCAACCAATCCAAAAATGTTGTAGAAACAAGGGTTGGTTCTACATTTTAGTGGATAGTCATGTCCCATATGCCCCTTCTGCCAAAAAATGTAGCACTAAGATCATCCTCAACCCTGATCTCGTACATTCCCAACTTGCCATTAAATCCAACCCAAATTTGTTCCCTTGATATCCTCCATGGCCCTAGTATCCATTTCCTCTCTCCTGATACATGTTTCCTCGACCTACTTAGGTTGTTGGATCAGCCAATTGGTTAAATGACTATGTGTCATGAATGGTATGATAGTTAAGCTTATTATGATTGTTTAGTTGACATTCATGCGTAGAGTTGGTGGCTTCCTCACATATTGCACACCACTTTGGATTTTCATTCTTTAATTTGTACTGGAATTCTCTCATACTGTGGTTCAATGCACCTTGGAAAATGTCACAATATATGTCAATTTGTACATGTCAAACATCTTGTTCGATATGGTCTGTGAATTTGTAGTTGTCCTTAGTTTTCCCTTCATAGTTGGTGCACCAAAGTTCATTATGTTGTATGTGAAGGTTCATGAGAGACTTTTGTAACTATTCAAACTTATCTTCAATTTTATTTTTCATTGATGAGGAGGTCAATGGCTAGTCGTCATATATTTTAAAGTGTTGATCCTTTTTTTAAATCTTTTTACATGTTATGATTTATTAAATTCTTAAGGACCCATTGAATATTTGTTATAATCAAGCAATGTACCATTGTATTATAAGAGCTTCGACAATCACATATTGTATTAGAATCAATAAGTATTTAAATCTTTTATCATATTCTCAAACTAACTCTCTTGGATTTTTTCTTGATTTTTTTCAATTTATGGGATGCAAGATGCTTAACATCTTGAGCTTTAAAGAATGTGAGGACACTTCTCTTGAGTTCATTCTTGGTTCTAGCTTGGTTATCAATAAATTTCATAAACCAAGTGAGGGCTCCTTTTTTTAGAGCACCAATGAGATGGGCCATTTGTTTTTCTTAATTGTTTACATCATTGTCATCCCATAAAATTTCACACACAAGCTAGTGCTTCTTGAGGTCTTCATCACCCTCATATAGGGGACTATAACTTAATCCCATATTTTTTTTTCAAAGAGGATATTTATTAAAGTATCTGAGACTAGGGGTGGTCCAACTGGAGTACTTGGTTTTATTAACTCGACTTGTTCTTCTATTGTATCAATTTCTACTTCGACAATCAATTTTGGTATATTTTTTACTATTAAGGCGATCTTTTCACTTTCAACTTTGACACTCAAAGTTGTTGGTGGGAGGTCATCTATTTGACATGCTTTATCTAAATACTCAACGAACTAGATTGTCTTTGGATGCGATAGTTCATCATCTCAACTTGAATTATCTTCTTCAACAAATGCCAATTTCGGCAGTGGGATATGTTCATGAAGTCTCTGATATGGAGAAGTATGTCATTGTTTTCCTCGTTATTTACCGAAGTCTATTTAATAGTTGGGATTTCTAATAGGAGATAAGATTTCATATTTTATTGGTCATTTCTTCCATACCAAATAGAGGAAGGTTCTGATTCAATATGTATCATTTGGTTTAGGAATTCTCTTACATTGAGACTTGTTATATTCACTATGGGAGAGTGTGGTATCATTGGTCTAGATTCATTTACTTCCATGTTGTATACATGCCTTCTTGGACTAAGGATTAATTGCAAACTATCACTTCTCAACGAGGTCGTCGGATCTACACCTCTCTAATGTGGGTGCTTATGGGAAACCTCATATGAGTCCAGTGACTCCTCAATCCGTTGCTCCAAAATTTTATTTCATTTTGATTTTTAGAGGCTTCTTTCCTCATGCATCTCTTGTTTTTTTGGTTATCTTTTGTCTTGTTGAAATTTCTAGATACTAGTTGGTCTTTTGTAATTCTACATTTTCATTGGGTTTTTCTCTTTGACTCTTCGTTGAGAGTGTACCCTTGTACTTTTCCAACTAACCATCTTCCTTTCATGTCAGCTCCTTGACTTTAGTCAACTTTTTGTTTCGTCTCTTTCTATTTTTTTTTCAATTCATCTCACATACTTCTAGCCCCCCATCACCAACCCCAGATTATAGGCATTTGATAATAGTTTTGAAAACAACTTCATTTGATTAAAAATTATTCCCATGCTTCCTTTGTATCTTTAGAACAAGCATCAAGAAATTTTTCCTAGTGGAATTGGTGCTTGGCATAGTTGGACTTTGGTAATGGATCTAAAGGGGCTCTATACTCAATGATGTGTCTAACTCCTTTATTGAGGAGGACTTTTTGTTGCACCTTTTTTCCTATTCTACACATATACATTTCCACTCAAAAAGTTGACCTTCCTATTGCGACCACCATAATTTGAGAGGATGCCATGTCAGCCCCCATTACTCATGGAAAAGGGGTTATCCACATGATCATGATGAAGTAGACTCTAGAAGAGTCCATATAGTAACTCTAATTAAGAGTTGAGGGAGTCAAACATAACCACTAGTAGGCTATTAGGTTGTGTTATAATTGAGCCACGAGGAGGAAAAGGGGTTTCATTCTTTTTAAACAAATTTTGTTCCATAAATGAGCATAATGGCCAAGAGGGATAGGAGAGAGAAAACATAGAGTATTTGTGCACTGTAGTAGCCCATGGGCCACATGCCATTCTTCTTTGTACTTGTATCCATTTTCTATTCAGAGAAAGACAACAAAGCAACCTCACCTCTCAATAGGGTTTTCTCTCTAAAGGGTTTCCCATCATATATCTTGTGACAATTATGGTTTGTGAGTTTTTATTTCATTGTTCTATATATTTTGCATAATTAATCTATGTGCATACATAATAAACATTAATTTACATATCCATAAATCTAAAGAGAAATAAATCCTCATAATGTAGATTTTGTATTTTTAAGTATAATTTCTAAAATCTATATTGACAAATTGTCCAATGGAACAACCATGGAAGTTTACAAATCATATTCTATCATAGCAAGTTTCTTTGGGTATATTGTGGATATTTGTAGGGGATCCAGTTCCAAATCCTATAGAGGAGAGGTTTTCATGGCTAGAAGAACAAGTTCTAGACATAAACCATAATGTGAATATCCTCATGGTGACCATAACCAATAAGCTCAGGATATTCAAAGAATATGATGGTTTTAACTAGAGGTTTAATAAGAGGGGAGATTAGGAGATCAAGAAGAAAAAAAGGAGGAGGAAAATAAAGAACCCATAAAAGATCAACCTAATCTGACTGTGGTGAATCATTCACATCCCCTGTTTGAAATGGAAGAAAAGTTTGACATCAAGTTATATCAAGATGAGATCAAAACTCTAAAGCTAAATGACTAGTTCCAACAATTATACTTTATTTCAATATTCATCATATTGAGGAAGAATAGAATATTTTATTTGTGTGACTTAAATTAGAGGGCCATGCCTTGAACTAGTGGGAAAGCCACACATAGACCTTGAGGTTGGAGGGAAACCCCCCAGTGAATAATTGGGAGGACTTTAAAATCCTCATAAAGTCACAATTTTACCCTATGAGGTATGTAGAGGACCAATGGATCTAGTGGCACTAGTTCAGGTAGAAGTAGGGGCATAGTGTACAAGAGTACACCACATAATTTAGAAAGATGGCCATAATGTTTGTTATCTCCCCAAAGAACCAAGATGTGCTCCTTAAGTACTACGGGGTCTACACAATCATATATGGAATCAAGTGATATTTTTCAAGCCCATATCGGTGGACAAGGCATGTGTATAGCCACACTACCTAGAGAACATAGACCTAAGGAAAAGGAAATCACGTGGATCATAGTAGAAGGAGCACCAGGACACTTCTAAGGAGGGGAAGAAGGAGTGGAAAGGGGGGGAAGATAAAAAAACAATATCCACAACACACCAGTTCAAAGGTCCCAACAAATATTGCAACCACTATAACATTGTCGGATATACAGAGGAGAAGTGTTGGAAGTTACATCTAGAGATTAACCCAAAGAAAAAAAGAAAAGTAATAAGAATAAGAATCTCATGGCCATTGATTCAAGAAACCAAGTTGAAAGCAACTTGGACATGTGTAAGAATTTTTTTTGTACATTAGTGTAGGAGGAGATGAATGTTAGTAGCCTTCAACAACAAGAAGAGAATGAAAATACCATGCACTTCCATATAAAGATACCAGTTAAAAAGACTAATATTGATACTTTGTTTGACTCAGGATCATAAGTAAATCTCATAGTAGTGGAGCTAGTCAACAAATACTATCAGTGCCGATTTTATTGATGAAGTAGAACTAGATACAATTCCCCTTGATGTATGTGGGGTGGTGTTTGGAAGCCCCTATATGTATATGCAAGATGTAATCTTCAAGTGGAGAGACAACCAATATTGCCATGTCAAGGATGGAAAATCAATCACTATCAATGTGCACAAAGGAAAGTTGAAAATTTCACTATTAAGTGTCAATCAAGCCATGAAGCTAATAATTTATGGAAAGAAGTATGCTTTATTATTTTTAAGAGAATTTATTTTATGAAAGAGTCAATGAGACAAAAGGCATCCTTGTAGGGGTGTACTATGAAAAAAAGCAACTAGAAGATTTTCTACAGGCATACAATGATGTGTTCTAGGAGCCTAAAGGGATACCACCTAAGAGGGAAGTGGAGCACGGAAGCCAACTATTGCCAAAATCCCCATTCCCAAACATTGCACTACATAGGATGTATATTATATAAGCAAGTGAGGTGAAGAAACAATTGCATCAAATTTTGCAAAAGGGCGTCATTTGATCGAGTACATCACCATGTGGTCCACCCATAATCATTGTGCCAAAAGGATGGGAATTGGAAAATGTGTATAGATTACGAGGCATTGAACAAAATTATGCTCAAGAATATGTACCCCCTACCCAGAGTATATAATCTACTAGATCAAATGAAGTAGGGAAAATATGTCACCAGGATGGCCTTAAAGTCTAGATAACACTAATATTGAGTTAGAGAAGAATATACCTAGAAGACCATCTTTGAAACTAGGCAAGGTTTTTATGTGGTTAGTCATGACATTCAACCTATGCACTATGCCTGCTACATTTATGATTATAATGAATGATATATTGTTCCCTTTTAGAGATTCATTTGTTATTGTCTAATTGGATGATATACTAGCATACAATGCTACTTGGGTGATCCAGGTGGCTCTAGACACATGCAGAAGTCCAAGAGGGCTCAGAAATGGTCAAAATTAAAAGTTCTCATATTGATATCAAATCAGCACAAGATCTAAGTTCTCGTCACCCTGATTCCAATAGTGCGAATGACACTCAAATATGAGCTGATATGAGGGAGATAGAGCTCTTCAAAATTTGATAAGACAGGGAAAAAATGGGACTCACAACATGCCACATGGCATCCCAGTCAGCAAGGGGGACCTACTAAGTTTATGTGGTGACTGAATGGCCACTAAACCATCAACACATGGCGCACTATCATTTGCTCCTCATTATACACAATAAAACAAAATACAAATAACAAATCAGAAATCATATTAATATGGTTATTATTAACCATATAAAACAAAAGTTAAAAAAATACCAAACAATAAAAATTCAAATATTATGGTGAAACCATATTTTTAACCCAAGGAATATATACGTTGATTATAAACCACCAACTACATACCATTAATATATGGTTTACAAACCATATGATAACAAAAACAAAACCACGTAATTCATGGTGGTCCTATAATGTAACGATTACATGTTAGACTTATATGGGTCCAAATGCATAATGCACCAAAACCGTATGCCAACTCGCCACATAACGGTTAACCATTTTATGTTAAAACCATAGATGCAGTTTAACACATTACACCAAAAGAGTTATGTTGGCCGTGATCAAGGTTTGACCCCGGGCTTCACGCGCCCAAGTGGGCTTCTATACTAATAGCACAATGACTACTTTGTTGTGTACTCCACAAGGCAAATTATTTATGAACCAATTCATACCGTCTGAGAGGGACAACTGAGAGATGAATTGGGACGCAGGGGAACCCTGAGCAGGTGTTGAAATTTGACTGTAGAATTTTGAGTAGTGTGGCACCATGATTTGCCATTCTAGGTGGTGGAATCATGATGACACGCATTTTGAGACAGATTCTTACATAATATTTCTTGATCACTGAAGATTTTCTGGGAAGGTAAATTTTCATTTTGTCAGAATGAGATGAAGTTTACAATCATTTTAATCAGAATTTCACAGGGAATGTGGTGGTGAAATCAGAATCACTATTTGAGCAGTAGATTTGCAAATTCCTAGAAAATAGGAATCTTTGAAGAATCTTGAGGGAAACTTCTAGATCCCTTGGAGGCTGAAATTTCCTAGATCCAGAATGTAGTCAACTTTATACTTATTCTTCTCAGAATTTCACAAGGATCTCAATGGTGAGATCAATTTTCTTATTTGAGTTGTAGATCTCCAATCAACCTAGAGGAGGGAATCTTTGGAGAATCACGAAAGAATCTAAAAGATTCCTATAGGCCCAGATAGTCAATTCTACACCTTTCGACGATAAAAATTCAGTGGTGCAGTTAGTTTTTGTAACTGAGCCTTATAGTTTTCGGCCATTTTCCATATTGGAGTGATGGTGTCAGATTTCAAAGCATGGAAAGTCGATTCTATGCCATTCGATGCCACAATTTCAATGGTGCATTCAAATCTAGTAGCTGAGTATTCTATTCTTCAACTAGCATCAAGGTTGAGGTATATGAAGTGTTGTTGTCATGTACTTCTTTGATCATTTGTTGTGAGATGTACTATGTTGTTTCGATTCTTGCTTGATGTATGATGCAGAATCTTTGTGTCTATTTCATGTGAGATGTATTCATGTTTTGATTGAGATCCCTTCGTTGCCATGATAGCGGGATAATCATTGTCACCATGGGTGTTTTGGTTGAGATCCCTTTGATGCCATGATGGTGGGATACTCATTGTAACCATGTGTAAGATTATGTCATGCTGATAGGAGGTCTATTGTGAGTGATAGTTCTTGTAGCAGAACGTCTCGTGGAGAGACTTTGCCACTCATGTAGAGGACACATGTCCTTGTATGACGGAAAACATAGTCCATGAACATCTTCACCATTTCTAACACCGAATGAAGTGGCCAACACCATCTTGACACTGGGCCCGGAGACGTAGTCCGCACTAGATGAAATCTGTTATTAATGTCTATTGTTTATGATTTTTTTTATCGTCATTATGTTTCCATTTGATTAAGCATGCATATATGTTCATTTATGCTCTTATAAAATGCAATTCTAACTACATCATGAAAGAAAAATATATTCGTTAAATATGGAAGTTGAGTAAACTCGAATCAAGTTTGGTATCAAAGCGGTCTTTTCGTTGATGTGAATTGCGAGCATGAACAATGGAACATGTAGCGATGGAGGATGACAAAGAGATGTACGAGACCATGCTCAAAGTGTCCAAAATGATGGACATAATGTATGAAGCTCTACAAGAAGAGACAGAGGAAAATCAATGATTGAAGCTTCGGTTGTGAGCCACGAAAGAGGCCTTGGAAGAACTAAAGCACAACAACCAGAGCCTTCAAGCAGATAACGCTGAATTGAAGATGCTTCTACAAGAAGAGAAAGAGGATAAATAGAGGTTGTTACGACAACTGCAAGCTAAGGACGAGGCCTTGGAAAAGCTATAGCATGACCCCTGTGAGTTAAAAAGTAATTGTCTGACTCCATGTACGTTTCCTGATTATGATTTCGCTGCTTTTGAAAATCATACCACATGAATTTGCTCCAAACTGTTAAAGAGAATGGGGTATGAAGGAAAAGGCTTGGGCATTAATGACCAAGGCATTATTAACCCCATCAAAGTAAAGGAATTACCCCGTCAGGCAATACTTGGTTATGTCGAGAAGGAAGTTGGGGAATGCGCCAAGACAACTAGTGAACCACCAACAACAGATGATGAGAAGCCCTCATGAGTTGTTTCCAAGTCGACAGTGGAGGTAAAAGATGTTGATTTCCCTTTAGTTTCATCTTGACATAGTATAATTTCTGTTGGAAATGTGGAGATACCAATTACAGGGACAAACCTGAGGCTCCTTACCAGGATGAGGTACAAGGAAGAAGAAGAAATTGGTGTTAATAGCCAAGGCATAACTCAACCATTGGAGGTCATGTAAAGACCTCAATTTGCAGGTTTGGGATACACCGAAGGAGAATGCTCAAGGGTGTCAGATGCTTCCGAGACATTGTTGAAATCATCGAGGAAAGAGAATGATGGGAACACATCACCATCATCCCATGGTAGTGCCCATTGCAGGGAAAGAGCTAAGGGAAGCTCTCATCCCCATAATTACACCAGAGACAACAAGGAAAAATATAACAAGTCTCAATATTCGATTGTTCATTTCGATTACAATCATGTTGTTAATGATGGACATAAATCATGGCAACAAAAAACATGTACTTTTTGTGGTTTACATAACCATATATTTGCTGAGTGTTGGAAGAGAATGACACCACGAAAGAGGATGAGGCATGAAAGGCATTCTCCACAGCAGAGAAAGAAGCAGGTTAAGCAAATCTGGAGGAATAAGACTTATTGCAGCCATTGCAATAGATGTGGCCATAAAAGAGCCATGTGTTGGAGGCTCCATCGAGAGCAGTGCCTTAAAGACAAAGTGTCGATGCATGAACCAATTGAAAAAGTTGTTCGACAGAAAAACCACCACAAGGGGATGACCCATTCACATTGATAAGTGAAAAATGGTTTCTAGATATGTTTGTTGAAAATAGCAACAAGAAATGCTAAATATGGAAGTGCTAAAAATAGCATTGCTATAAATAGCATTTCATGATACCTTCCTATTTTAGTTAGTCCCTGAACTAAAATAGAGAAGTAAAATTCGAGTTTGATCTTAGCAGTTGTTTGTAAAATAATTAATTAATTCATCTTGAGTTAATTGGTTGTAGAAAATCAAACATGAAGTCTACGTGAGGACATGCAACAATTATCCCATTAATTGAGGAATTTATCCCTTAGTTAAAGAGATAATGATGAGTTGTAATTAGTTAGCTCAGTTAACTGAGTTAAGTCCAATTAGATTAGTTCAAATAGTTTGTTGAACTAATTGTGAGTTCAGTTAGTTAATGCATGTCATTGTTGCACTTCAGATAACTGAATATTCTCTCATAAATAACTCATGCATGTCAGTTCAGACAGAGACCCAGTTGATATCAGATGATGGGACAATGTACTATCAGTGGCAGGAATATTCCATGGAGGATATCTCTTGTATGCAGAAGGAATTCATTCCTTTAGATTGTGCAGTTACTTTTGGGTTTGGTGAGTGTGTGATGAGGCCAATTCACACATGTGGCAGCATTGGAGCCCAAGGAAAACTGTACAAATAAATAGGAGGCTTGGAGGGTTGAGGGAAGGCATATTTGTGTCTATTCAGTCTGTGAACTATATTGTTCGATTGGAGAGAGAGCATGATAGCTTGTGCGCTGATTCTGTGTGTAATCTGAACATATTTCCACTTGTATGGTAATACAGAGTTCAGGGTTTTTAGCTGAGGCTTTCGCTAAAGTATTCTTTTATGTTCATGTGTGATTGATTTCTCTTCATCTGTTATATGTGTTCTATTTGATCTTGCTCATATTCAATTAAGCTTTTGCAAGTTTGTTGTAGAAGTAGATCTTGTATTTTGCTTTAGTATATTGCATAATTTGTTGATCTAGAGTGGGGATTTCTACATGGTATCGGAGCAAAGGGGATCAAAGAGAAGAACAATATACAAAGAAGGGAGAAGTTCAAAGGTTGAAGTTCTTGATTATAGAAATCGAGTTCTTATCACATCTTAATTTCATCAATGGCGTTTAGTGGTTTAAGACTCGAGTATGCCCTTGATGGCAGCTCGAATTATATAGCCTAGAAGGATCACATGGAAGCAGTATTAGAGGACAAAAATCTAAAGGACTTCATTGATCAAGAAGTCCCCAAGTCGATAACAGCTAATGCTACAGAATTGACAGAATGGAAGAAATGTGTGGCTAGAGCAAGGAGAATCCTTCTGGAGGGAGTTAGAGACCACATTGTCTCAAGCCTCCATGGGAAGGAGACATTGTTTTCGATGTGGAAAACATTGAAATATCTATATCAGAACAGTAACGATCAGAGGAAGCTGGTGCTAAATAACAAGCTTTGAAAAATCAAGTGTGAAAAGGGCAAAATGATCTCTACATATCTGAACAAGCTCACCACCGGCAGTGATGAGCTTGGAATTGTAGGGATCATGATAGATGATGATGAAATGGTGAGTCTTGCACTCCTTGGTCTTCCTAAGAACTAGCATAGCTACAAAGACTCAGTTAATGGAAGAGAAAAACTGCCATATTGGGAACAACTTTGGTCAGATCTGATGCAGGAGGAGATAAGAAGAAGCACCAGAGATGGATCCTCATCAAAGTAAGATGATGAGAAGAATCTAGCCTTAACGAGTAAGGTGAGGAAAGGGAAAGGGAAGGTGTCCCATCCCAAATCCAGTTCTTCCCATGGTGGGAAGAAGTTTGACAAATTGAAAGTGCAATGCTTTCACTGTCATGAAGTGGGCCATTATGCTACGAATTGTCCACAGAAGAAATCCAAGAAGGGATCCTCGAAGGGATCTGATGGTTAGGCACTGGCCTCATAGTTTGAGTTCGATTTCTCTCTTATCACATGCATGGTTTCATCCATGGTGGGATGTGTGTGGTATCTGGATAGTGGAGCTTTGTTCCACATGTCAGGTGACAAGAATCTTTTTAGTACCTTGGAGGAGAAGGATCTCCAGATGCGAATCGAGATGGGCGATGATGGAAAGTACTGTATTTCAAGTGAAGGTACAGTTGTGTTTAAGAGGGAGCATGGAGCTCCTCTCACCCTGACTAATGTAAAGCATGTACAAGGTCTGAAGAAGAATCTTGTGTATGTTGCTATGCTAGAAGATAAAGGCTATGATATAGTCTTTAGTAAAGGAAAGGTATTCTTGAGGCAAATCGACACTGGATAGACCAAGCAAATTGGTATTTGAGTAAAGAATCTCTACAAGCTAGAGGTAGACGACTGTGCTGCATTGAGTTCCAAAGTTGAGATGGTGCAGAGCCAAGATGTTGGCGAGCTATTGCATAGAAGATTGGGCCACTTGCACCATGAAGCCCTGAAGATCATGCAATAGATTTCTACTTGACTTCCCAAGGGAAAACTGGAGTAGATGAATACATGCAAAAGTTGTACCTTGGGTAAGTATGCAAAATCTTCCTTTCCAGATCGAGACAGTAGAGCTGGAGAAATCCTGGAGCTAGTTCACTCAGATGTTTGTGGACCATTCTCTATAGCCTCCACCGCTAAACAAAGGTACTATGTTATTTTTATTGATGATTTTTCTCGTAGATGCTGGATCCACTTTATGCAAAAGAAGGATCAAACCTTCTTGAGGTTTTGTGAGTTTAAAGCCTTGGCAGAGAAAGAATCTGTAAAGAAAATAAAAACCTTGTGTAGCGACATTGGAGAGTATGTCTCCCAACAGTTTAAGGACTTCTGCGTTGCAAAAGCAATTAAACGGGAGTTGACGGCACCCCATAACCCACAACAGAATGGGGTGGCTGAAAGGAAGAATAAATTGATTGTGGGAGTAGCTTGAGCGATGTTACATCACCAAAGCCTACCACTACATTTGTGGGCTAAGGCATGAAATACAACAGTATACTTGCAGAACAAGATCCCACACCGTATACTGGGAATGAAGACACCTATGGAGGCCTTTTCCGAGAAGTGACCAGATGTGAGTCACTTCCAAATCTTTGGATCATCGGTTTACTACCATGTGACCAAAGATACCCAGAAGAAGCTAGATCCAACAACAGAGCTGGGAATACTTGTGGGGTACACAGATACACCCCACAACTATCGAGTGTACCTGCCTACTAGTCAGAGGATAGTGGTATGTAGGGATTTGAAGTTCGACAAGTAGAAAGCTATGCGAGTATCACTTGAGATGGAGCTCAAGTTGCATGTAGAGGAGGAATTTTCAATTCCTAAGGAGGAGGAGCCTCAGATTGATGCGGAGCAGCTGCATGCAAAGGATCCGAGAATGGAGACATCCACTCATGCTGAGTCTTCCAGAGATGGGCAGAAACGCTCAAGGGAAGCTGACAGATTGATGTTCATGCGCGGGAGAATGTGGGACAACCATCTTCTCAATGCAGACAAAGGAGGTCACCTGAGTGGTACACTAGGTACATGGCCCTGGTTGGGGAGTGTGTATAGTCCGAACCTTCTTCATTTGAGGAGGTAGTGCAGTAACCAGTCTGGGTTGATGCAATGGTAGAGGAGTACGACTCTATCATTTAGAACAGTGTGTGGGATGTTGTCCCAAGACCTCAGGACAAGTCAGTGGTTAGTTCCAGATGGCTTTACAAGGTAAAGCAGGCACCTGATGGCAGTGTTGAGAAACATAAGGCAAGGTTTGTTTCTCGTGGTTTCTCACAGGTCGAGGGGATTGTCTACGATGAGACCTTTGTTCCTGTAGCAAGGTACTCATCTATCAGATCAATGTTGGCACCATTAGCTCAGATGGGGTGGAAGATCCATTAGATGGACGTGAAGACAACATTCCTCAATGGGAATATTAAGGAGGAGGTGTGCATTGAGAAGCCAAAGGGTTTCGAGACCTTCGATCATGAGTCACATGTGTGCTGACTCAAGAGGGCTTTTTATGCATTGAAGCAAGCACCCCATGCTTGGTACACCAGGATCGACAACTATTTCACCGGGTTGGGCTTCACCAAGAGTGAAGCAGATGCAAACCTTTACCACATCATGGTAGAAGGTAAGCCATTGATCATTGTTCTTTATGTCGATGATTTGATTTTGACAGGTGATGATTTGCTGATCCAATCTTGCAAGGAGGACCTTGCAAGAGAGTTCGAGATGAAAGACATGGGTCTTATGCACTACTTCTAGGCATGGAGATGTAGCAAAAAGATGGGGAAGTATTTGTGTCTTAAGGCAAGTATGCCAATGAGATACTCAGGCACTTTCACACGGAGAAGTGCAAGCCCATTCAGACTCCTCTAGCTAGGAATTGGAGGAAGGAGGATGCTACTTCAGGTGGGGTAGTAGCTGCTACTGTTTATCGGCAGCTTGTGGGTTCAGTTATGTATCTATTAAACACACAACCAGACTTATGCTTTGCGGTGAACCAGCTGAGTCAAGCTATGGTTCAGCTTACCACGTTGTTTTGGAAGACAACGAAGCATGTGCTGAGATACCTCAGAGGCACATCTCAGTTTGGACTGTGGTACAGATGGATAGAGGGAATGAAGCTTCAGGGCTTCATAAATGTGGATTGGGTAGGGAGTCCATCAGGCCAGAAGAGCACTTCTGGAGGAATCTTCAACCTTGGTTCAGCTGCAGTTTCGTGGTACAATACGAAACAGAGGTCAGTTGCACTTAGCTCAGCAAAGGTTGAATACATGGTTGCTAGTCAGGTTGCATGTGAGGCCATTTGGATGTGGAAGATTCTAGTGTGATTGTTTGGTCAGAGGATGGATCCAACTATGATATACTACGATAATAAGAGTTGTATCAAACTCTCTGAGAATCCAGTTTTTCATGACAGGTCCAAGCACATTGATATCCAGTATCACCATCTTCAAGACTGTGTGGTCAAGAGGATCATGTTGTTGTTGTATGTTTCGACCGAGGAACATGATGCATATATTTTGACTAAAGCATTGCCAAAATGCAAGTTCGAGTTCCATAGAGACAGGATTAGGATTACCGATAATCCATTTCTTGTTGAGAAGGAGTGTTGAAAATAGCAACAAGAAATGCTAAAAATAGAACTGCTATAAATAGCATTTCGAGATACCTTCCTATTTTAGTTAGTCCCTGAACTAAAATAGAGAAGTAAAATTCGAATTTGATCTTAGTAGATGTTTGTAAAATAATTAATTAATTCATCTTGAGTTAATTAGTTGTAGAAAATCAAACATGAAGTTTATGTGAGGACATGCAACAATTATCCCATTAATTGAGGAATCTATCCCTTAGTTAAAGAGATAAGGATGAGTTGTAATTAGTTAACTGAGTTAACTAAGTTAAGTCCAATTAGATTAGTTCAAATATTTTTTTGAACTAACTGTGAGTTCAATTAGTTAATGCATGCATGCATGTAATTGCTGCACTTCAGATAACTGAATATTCTCTCATAAATAACTCATGCATGTCAATTTAGATAGAGACCCAACTGAGATCAGATGATGGGACAGTGTACTATCAGTTGCAGGAATATTCCATGGAGGATATCTCTTGCATGCATAAGGAATTCATTCCTTGGAGATTGCGTAGTTACTTTTGGGTCTAGTGAGTCTATGATGAGGCCAATTCACACAGGTGGCAACATTGGACCCCAAGGAAAATTGTGCAAGGAAATAGGAGGCTTGGAGGGTTAAGGGAAGGCATATCTTGTGTCTATTCAGTCTGTGAGCTGTATTGTTTGATTGCAGAGAGAGCAGGATAGCTTGTGAATTGATTCTTTGTGTAATTTGAACATATTTCCACTTATATGATAATACAGAGATCGAGGTTTTTAGCTGAGGCTTTCCCCAAAGTATTATTTTGTGTTCATGTATGATTGATTTCTCTTAATCTGTTATATGTGTTCTATTTGATATTGCTCATATTCGATTAAGCTTTTGCAAGTTTGTTGTAGAAGTAGATCTTGTATTTTGCTTTAGTATATTGCATAATCTGTTGATCTATAGTGGGAATTTCTACAATGTTAGCTTGTCATTGCTGTGTTTTTGTAAATCATTTGTCACAATTTAAAATGTAAAAGTTATGATGTGTTTTCCATCACTTGTTAAGAAACAATGATGTCTTGGCCTTGTGTGTTTGATAGCTAGGGTATTGTTTCCATTTTAGTGTAAACTTGACTATCGAGTATGTGTTATAAACTCATGGCAAGTAAGGGATACTTGGGTCATTATTTGGTCTTGTAAATCAAGTATGTAATTTGCAAAACAATGTACTACAGGGTTGCAGGGGATGTAGATGTCAGCTCATCGCTTATGGCTCTGAAGGACAAAGGTGAAGGAGAATGAAGGGTGACTATCAGACACTTGTGGTACAGACAATGTATAAAGAAGTTGTAGATTATTTTTCATGCTTTTTGAGGACCAAAAGCTCCTTATTAGGGAGGATTGATCCAGGTGGCTCCAGACACATGCAGAAGTCCAAGAGGGCTCAGATATGGTCAAATTTCAAAGTTCTCAGATTGCTATCAAATTAGCACCAGATCAAAGTGCTTGTTGCCTTGATTCCAACAGAAGCGACACTCAAATACGAGCTCGTATGAGGGAGATAAAGCTCTTCAAAGTTTGATAAGACAGGGAAAAAGTGGGGCCTACAACATGCCACATGGCATCCTAGTGAGTAGGTGGGACCTACTAAGTTTATGTGGCGACTGAATAGCCACTAAACCATTGACACATGGCACACTAGAATTTGGCCCTAAAGCTGTGTAGAGCCTCTAACTTACACCTCATCATCCACTATTACCTACTGTTTTTCATCACTTATCTCTCTCTTTCGCCTCATTTTCCATGTAAAACCACCCAGATCATTACATTAGATGTCATTAATCATGATCAAGTGAGCTTTGCTAATGTGTGACTGTTTTGTTTAGATTTTGACATATTTACAGGCATTCCACAGCCCTCTGCCGATTCCGCAGCCATCTGCTGATTCCACAGCCATTTGGTGATTCTGCAGTCTTTTTATTAATCTCAAGGTTCCACGTGTCATTTTGCCAAATGAGCCACATGGGCACTTAGGAATCAAGGTGCTCGAGGTTCCTGTGCTATTGGTTCAGCCATCCATGTCATCTGCACCTCCGGTCAACAAGGGTCAAGTTACGGTCAACAAAGGCAGCTTAACGGTGATGCGTAAGCTGTTGGGTCACGTCAGTTCAAACAGTGACTTGTCCGTGTTACGCAGGTTGTGGGAGACATAATCCAACTCTGGATTCAATTCCCATAACGACCAGAACCTCCAGCTATCCACGCAGGCTTATGACGTGTTAATTAAACCTTTATTACGCATGACAGTCAGTTATTTTTCAGTTTTAGCTGTACGCGTTAGGCTATCCTTCAGATGCCTATAAAAACTTGCGTCTGTG
>APFE030315330.1:111503-163377 GCA_000404065.3 Pinus taeda
CCTCCTTTCTATATATAGGAGTCTAAGGGCTCATAACATAACCAGAGCCGACATAACAATAATAATGTAAGGGCACAATAATAATAATAGTGGGCTTCTATGGGCATAATAGTAACAATATGGGCACTACATGGGTACATCAATATAATAAGTGGGATGTACTAATAACAATAAGGGGTTACACTAGTAGTATAGGGGCCTAACAGGTTCCTTGAATTTCAAATGAGGCACTCCTCCACCTGAGTTATGCCTCATGGCCCTCTTCAACACCGTGATCTCATCTCTGGCTTCATCAAGAGATTTCTGCAAGTTCATGATCTCTGCTAGACCATGATCTATTGCCTCTTCAATCCCCTTGACCTTTACTTCAAGTTGTGCACACATAAGATCAGTGTACTCGTGTTGAGTTTGGATTTCATCGAGCTCTTCCCTCATCTTCGAATTGGCCTCTTGATCTTTCTCGACTAATTCCATCTTCTTAGTCCAGTAAGCCTCTAAGTCCTCCATCCTTTCCAACACCTTTTCAATGAATGCCATAGTAGCATCCTTCACACCATGACTAGACCCAACCTAAGATTCACTTGCCATTGCTAACAGTTTCCTTCTCTGCGATCTAATTTCAACCATCCAACAACTTCACCAAGTTGCCTGCAACCTGAACCAGCCCTTGTTCCACTTGTATGTGAAATGGCTTCCTTCACCTGCAAGTACCTGCTTCACTGTCACCAACTGTCAAGCTTCCTCAACCCCTGAATCAACTTCAATCACCGGCTCCAACCGAGCTCTGATAACAATTGTCACGGTGTCAGAGACGACAATAGTCTTTCAACCGCTCTTGGTGATGTGTGGCACCACCGAACACTTTCTTTTCACCAATACTTATGTTTGTGGACTACGCCTAACCATATGTCCTACTTAGTTTGTGTTTCTCAACCAAGTAATTATTAATGTTCCTTTATACCAATGAACACCCATACACATTTATTATCATCAGCAATTATACAAGAAAACACAATTGCACAGTATAAATGGAGGGGCAACTCCCTGAACAATGAGTCTACTCGAATAATATATTATACAATCTTTCAATGTTATAAAGCTTCACAAGTATACTTAGAAACACCAAGTTTCATACTTAGCCAAATTTACAACTTGTCACACCTTCGTGTGCCAACCAAAGTTCCTTGCCCATGCTGGGCAGGCGCACCCTCACATGAGCTACCAACTGCACTTCACAACCGAACCTTGTTTCACCGGTCGAGCGACCTCACGCAAGTCACCCTTCGTTTTCTTCCACACGGCAAGCGGGCGACCTCACCCGAGTCCCCTTTTCCACCTCCGCATTTAGCCTTGCACGACGGGCGGGTGCTCACCCGAGCCACCCAAGATACCCATGTCAACTAAGCGCCCGACGCCTCTACCTGCGCTCTACTCGAACATCGGCGCCTTCGCCTTCTTTCCAAGACTTCGTGCTACCGTATGGAGCTGCCCAAGGTTGGGCGCATGAGAACTACGCCTTCACCTTTCGCTGCAGCTCTTCTACCTCATTGCACTTCTTACGTTGAAGACTTGCTCGAATGCTTAAGCGATGTCCAAATGACTCCATCACATGGTTTACTTATATGGATGGAAGGGCAAGTCGAGCTGCCCAAGCCGACTCGTCCTCCATGTGTTTGAACGCCCTTACACTTTGCAACTTCGCCCTTTGATGGTATGTCGACCTTCATTTAATTGCTCCCATGTGTCGATCGGTCGTGGGTGTGTGCCAATGCTCCCCCACGCCATATAAACTTTCGCTCTATCCTTCTACACGCATTATAACATATGTCACCTTGCACATTGGTTGTAGAGCTGCCTTTGCTTATGTTTCAACTCGTTCGTTCAAGTCGCACTTCACCTGGGCGGTTATGCCAAGAACCGCAGGTCCTTACACAAGGGAACCTGATTGTAGAATTTTGAGTAGTGTGGCACCATGATTTGCAGTTCAAATAGGTGGAACCATGATGGCACACATTTTGACACAGATTCTTAGAGAATATTCCTTGATGCCCGAAGATTTTCTGGGAAGGTAAATTTTCATTTTGTTAGAATGATATGAAGTTTACAATCATTTTAACCGAAATTTTGACAGGGAAAATGATGGTGAAATCAAAATCACCATCTGAGCAGTAGATTTGCAGATTCCCAGAAGAGAAGAATCTTGAGGGAATCTTCCAGATTCCTTGGACGCTAAAATTTCCCAGATCCAGAATGCAACCAACTTTATACTCATTCTTCTCAAAATTTCGCAAGGATCTCAATGGCAAGATCAATTTTCTGATTTGAGTTGCAAATATCTAGTCAACCCAGAGGAGGGAATCTTTGAGAATCATGGAGAAATCTAAAATATTCCTGCAAGCCCAGATTTTACTAGAGTTAGAATTCGACAAATGGATAGTCGATTTTACACCTCTCGACGACAAAAATTTAGTGGTGTAGTCAGTTTTTACAGATGAGCCTTCTATTTTTCATCCATTTTCCATATTGGAGTGACAGTGTCAGATTTCAAAGCATGGACAATCGATTCTATGCCATTCGATGCCACGATTTCGATGGTGCATTCAGATCCAGCAAATGAGTATTCTATTCTTCAACTAGCATCAAAGTTGAGGTATATGAAGTGTTGTTTTCATGTACTTCTTTGATCATTTGCTGTGAGATGTACTATGTTATTTCAATTCTTGCTTGATGTATGATGCAAAATCTTTGTGTCTATTTCATGTGAGATGTATTCATGTTTTGATTGAGATCCCTTTGTTTCCATGATGGTGGGATACTAATTGTCACCATGGTTGTTTTGGTTGATATCCCTTTGATGTCATGATGGTGGGATACTCATTGTCACCATGTGTAAGATTATGTCATGCTAATAGGAGGTCTATTATGAGTGATAGTTCATGTAGTGGAACGTCTCGTGGAGAGGCTTTGCCACTCATATAGAGGGACTTTGTCCTTGTATGACATAAAACATATTCCATGTACATCTTCACCATTTCCAGCACTGAATGAAGCATCCAACACCATCTTGACACCGGACCCGAAGACGTAGTCCACACTGGATGAATTCTGTTATCAATGTCTCTTGTTTATGATTTTTTTATTGTCATTATGTTTCCTTTTGCTTAAGCATGCATATATGTTCATTTATGCTCTTATAAATGCAATTATAACTACATTATGAAAGCAAAATATCTTGGTTAAATTCAGAAGTTGAGTCAACTCAGATCATTGGGAGGAGCACATCTCACATTTGACACAAGTGCTTGATACTTTAAAGAGGCACCAACTGCTAGAATATCAAGAGGTGTGATTTTACACAGCAATATTTGGTTTATTTGGGGTATGTGATAGGTCGAGAAAAGCTAAAAATAGATCCTAGCAATATGGAGGCCATAATGAAGCGTTTGGTGCCTACTAATGTTTTTGAGATTAGGAGTTTTGTTTGGGTAGTACAATACATGAAGAAATTTACAACCGCATTCTCATTGGTAGAAGCACCACTCCACACCATAATAACAAGTGGAAAGAGTTTCCAGTGGGGAAATGGTCACCAGAGGGCCTTTGAGGAGTTAAGGAAGAAGATTAGTTAAGCACCAGTCCTAGAATTATTGAACTTGCAACATCCCTTCAAACTAGAGATAGATGCAAGTTGGTATGCTATGTGAGCAATCTTAATGTAGGGAGGAAGGACTATATGCTACCATTATGAAGTATTTTGTGGGGCACTTCCTAACTACCTTACTTATGACATGGAAATCTATGCTTTGATGTAAATTCTTTTTTTCCCGTGGAAAAATCATAATTTTATTCATTAAAATTTATCAAAATTACATTTTGTAGATGCTAAAGAGCATATGTAATAATAGCAGGTTCTGATTTCTCAGAATCCATAAAAGACTAATATATTGTTTCCTACCTTTCTTTTTTTTCCACTTTTGGCCAACCGCCAACATTGGGAGTGGGTGTTACAATAGACATTTGATTCTCATTGGTATTATCTTGTCCTTCTTTGTCGGAGTCAGATCCTTGTGAACCATGTAATTGCTTTCTACCACTAGCTTCTGTTGTGTGCTGCTCATACTGCTACAGAGGATTGCTAGATCGTTGTATTGATGTTGAGTTGTGCTCTATGTTATCCTTCTGTGGATTAATCTGTATAGTCTTCTCCATATTGTCTGCAGTATTATTTGTTGTCTCCTCTTCTTCTGTTGTTTCATCTGGACGCTCTGTGCATTGCCAACCTTTTGGTTTTTGTGATGGTTTCTTGTTTCTTTTAGTGTCTTTTTTAGCATGTGGGCAGGTGCTGAGAAGGTGATCTGTTTGTTGGCATCCACGACACTAGAATGTCGTATTTTCATAATCTAGTGGTTGATTCCACTGTGTATTGTTATGGATCAGAATAATTCTATCAGGTAATCCTTGACTATGATCTACCTCAACACATATTTTGGCGAAAGTGAATATGCCTCTTAAGACTCTTTCCGCATCTTCCCTAAGAAATTTGCCTAGTGGATTCCCCATTCCTTCTAATACTTTGGGATGCCAGAAATGTAATAGGAGATTGTGTAACCTGATCCAAACAGGTATTTTAGATACCACCATAATATTGGCATCAAATCTTGGGAACCAAGGGACCATGAAAAGTCCCACGTTGCCCCAGAACCATGGTCCCTCATTGAGTGCATATTCCTTGCCTTTGACTGTATCGAATTTGACAATAAAAAACCCCTTAGAGCATAAATGGATATCACAATTTGTAGTCCACATAGTATAGATCCATTGATGTAATGCATCTCATTTGGGCCAAATACCATTGAATCTACATATGACAGGCTTAGTATAGAAATCTGCACAAAGCTCATTTACCTCAAGCAGAGAGACTGTCAAGGCTGCGATCTTTGATTTTTTGTCCACTATGTAAGGTCCAGGTAGATTTGGTGGTGGTGTTAGTTTGGTGTTGGCTTCTCCCTTACCTTTGAAAACATCTTTAAAAGAAACCTTTCCCTTTGAGCTAGATCCATAACATCCTCCTCTCAATCTCAAATTTAGAGTGATGGTTGAATCTGTGACAATTCCATAGTCCTGTATAGTGTAATTATCCTACATAATTTTCCCTGCATATAATAAAGTTTGAATAGTTGCAACGATACATGTATGAGCTTGAATTTCATACTTTAGTTCCTTTATCATCCTCCCCTTCCAAATTTGCATGCATAAAATCCTTCCTTGCAAATTTTTAATGAAGGTTTGTTTTAGATCTGGGTCTGTGGTGGGTAGATCTAGCCTTGATAGTGCTTGATATGCTAAATGGGGTGTTGGATCTAATTGATCTGGGCAGTGTGATTCCGTCTCCTTTACTTGAAGCAGCCTTGCTGGGTCGCCAAGACCTGACATCTTAGATTTATATGGATGCCCTACCTCCTTCTTGTCTTTAGCTTCTGAGGAGAGTGGTGGAGTTTCCTCATTGCCAGATCTTGAAGCCCTTCTGGGAGAAATGTCTAGATGTATGCCTATCACTAGTTCCAACCCATACATGTGAAGATTCGCTTGTTGGATGTGAGAATTTGTTATAGAATGTGAGCTACTTATAAAAATGTGCCAAAAAATACATAGGACTCTAGATCTGACCAATGCATGGCAAGATCCACTTGCAATAAGAGTACTACAGTGGTATATGTGGTGGATCTGGGCGTTATTGTGTTGTAGACAACGTCAGCAAGAGAGACATTGCTCACTAGGGCTGCTACTCCAGTGACCAAAGTGAGAGAGAGATGCCTTTGTCCCATTGCAGGATATCCGGTGTGAGAAATAGAAGGATATGCTGATATGAGCTTTGCAGGTGTGAATGGAATGAACAGGGGTGATTTGATTGAAGAGGTAGTAGGGATGTGCTTCGGTGATGATCAGATCTAGTTCTCCCTCATATAGAGAAGAATTCGTTGTAACCATTGATGCATGTTATTGTTGCTGCAGAACGAGATTCGCCTTCTACGCCATCTTTCGTGTGCCTCTCCTCATAAAAAAATTTA
This sequence comes from Pinus taeda, assembly GCA_000404065.3. Taxonomy (NCBI): domain Eukaryota; kingdom Viridiplantae; phylum Streptophyta; class Pinopsida; order Pinales; family Pinaceae; genus Pinus; species Pinus taeda. Next base: position 117,572 of record APFE030315330.1, read on the forward strand.
TTCCCTCGAGAATGCTCATTATCTATTGTTTTCGCTCTAATGTAAGTTGTGAAGAAGTGGAAACACTATTTGATGGGAAAGGAGATAGTAATATGCATATATCTCCAACCACTATGGTACCTGCAGCCCAAAGTAAGCTACAACAAACCAAGCATTACAAGTGGATGGGGTTTCTATAACAGTTTCATTTAGTGATCAAGTAAAAGAAGGACAACACAAACAAGTTGGGTGAAATTCTTTCATTCCCACCCACATCATGTTGAGAAAGTATTTGTTATTGATGTCAAAGGATAATTGGTTGAATAAAACAATAGTGCAAGCTTAAATATTGCTTTAAGTCCTTTCCAAAAAAATATAACACACCCTTTAATTCTTCTCCATTTAGGATAAATGATTTTTTCAGGAAGAAAAACCACATATGTTTAACTTGTCAAGTCAATCCTCTCATAGGATAAGTTGGCCCTATTTAAGGGAAACAAGGCCTATAAATAGGCCAAGCTCTCCCTCATTCGGCCTGAACAACTTAGTCAACAAGATAAGAGGAATTCAGACATGTGGTGAAGAAGAAGATGGTTCATATCTCATGGACCTAGAAGTAGATTGAAGGAGCATCTCTTGAAGACTATGTTTGTTATTGACTAGGGTTTCTTGGAGGATGTCATGATCAGTTTTTGGAATATTCTTGGAGATACTTATCTATCTTGACTTTGGCCTTGTTGTCATTAACAATTCATCTTGTTTCTTCCCCAGAATTTGGCCTATTTAGACATGCAATTTCGGCCCTTCAATTTGACCTATTCAAACCTATAATTTGAGCCCTACAACTCGACCTGTTCAGACCTATAATTTTGGCCCTGCAAGTTAGCCTATTCAAACCTATAATTATGACCATGTAACTCAACCTATTTGGCCCTATATCTTAGCTTATTACTACTTCAACAAAGATTGAATTCGTACCTTTTTTGGAGCTTTTCCTGGGTTAGTTTTTGGTGGTTGATTTGATCTATCTTGAAGTCAGTTGAAGAGAATGGTTGGAGATGGTTTTGAGACCATGTTTGGAGCTTTCCTTGAAGTTGTTGAAGCCACTTTGGATTAGCCCCTTGAAGCTACTTTGGAGCAACCCTTGGAGACACCTTCAAGTAGTACTCTAGAGCTATCTTGGTTGAGTTTTTTAACTAGTGTTTGAGTTATATTTGGAGTATCTATAAAGGTTGAAGCCTAAGAGGATTGGTGTCCTCATCTCTACCAAGTTGGTTCCTATAATTACTAAAGAGGATTGGTGTCCTCCTCTCTACTAGGTTGGTGCTTGGTATTACTAAGGAGGATTGATGTCCTCAAAACTAGGTTGGAGACTTGATTTATAAAAGGATTGGAGTCCTAATTAAAGTCTATAAATAGGATTAGTATCCTTAGTTTTATTTTAGAAATAATTTAATCCAAGTTATTTTTTTCTTGTGATCTGGTGTTAGTGCTTCTCATTTGTGAAATAAATTTTAATTCAGGCATAATATAAAAATTGAAATAAATATTGATTCATCGCCTCTCAGTATTTCCAACACATCAATGATAACATCTTTGTGAACTTTGAAACACATGGAGCCATTCACCCATGATGTATACAAATAGGCATATTTAGAGGATGAGGACTTCAAGGAGGTGTTTCGATAGTTGCAAAACTAGATGCATATGCATGATGGTGACAATAATATTAACTACCATCTCTAGGACATGTTACTCTACAGGCTGGATAAATTATGTTTTCGTAAAGGTGAGAGATTGAAACTGATTAGAGAGGCTCATACCTCCAAGGTTGCATGACACTTTGGTGTAGGGAAGACAATGACCAAATTGTATAGCTATCTATATTGGCCTATGATGCAAGAACATGTAGCTAGGTTCATATTAGGATGCATTCTTTGTTGTACTAACAAGCCTAAAAATAAGAAACAAGGTCTATATCATCCCTTACCTATATCCTTGGGAAAGCATTTCCATGGAATTTGTGGGAGGTTTACTAACAACCAAGAAGGGACACTACTACTTGTTTTTTCTAATTGAAAGGTTCAATAAGATGTGAGTTTTGACGCCTTGTAAAAATACCATCAGTGGCAAAGGATCAACAAAATTGTTCTTTGGACATGATTGGGTGCACTTTGGGATACCGAGGAACATCATTTCAGATAGGGAGATAAGATTTCTTAGTGCATTTCATACTACATTGTGGGGGAAGATAAACACTAAGTAAAAGAGGTATACACATTTCATCCATGGAAAAATGGGCAGACAAAAGTAGTCAATAAGACTTTGGTGCAACTTTTGAGAAGTTATAATCAAAAGAATCCAAATATTTAGGATAAAAATATGGGATATATACAACACTCTTATAACAAAGCAGTCCACGCTTCTAATGGTAAGTCCCCATTCAAAAGTTGTTTTGGATATTCACCACCTTCACCTTTAGATATTACATAAAGGAAACAAGGAGAAGTGAGGGAGGATCTTACAAGGGATGCATTGAGGGCTGAAATATTTTTTGAGAAGATTAGACAAATCCATATACAAGTATAGGAGACACTCCATAAGTCACATGAAAAATATAAGGTCAAGCATGATCAATATATATTAGAGAACTCATTCAAGGTGGGAGATAAAGTATGGTTATAATTGAATAAGGAGAGGCTATAAGGTCTTGGTAAGAAAATAAAGGTTCTGTGGTATGACCCCTTTGAGATATTGGAAAAGGTGTGAGATAATGTATATAGACTCAGTGTGCCCCCATAAATGCACATTTACTTAGTTGTGAATGTGGAGAAATGAAACTCTATGAGCCTTCGATGCTAGATTAAGAAGAGGAATAGATCCTACCTTCTGTAGAGTATTTGCAACCAGATGCTAAGGTAGAGTTGACTAAAGGTATATTTTTGTAAAATAGATCTAGAACTACAATATAGGGGCACATGACCTTTGGCAGATTGGGTTGAAAGGATAACTTCCAAGCAAGGCTAAATGGTACACCTGAGAGAAGGTGGAGAAAAAAAATCCTCACCTCATTAAGTATAATATTTTTGGGACCAAAAGCCTCCAAAAATGGGGAGGTGTGATCCACATTGATGCTTTCAGAGTGGACCATTTTTACTGGTGGGACCTAGTTTGGAAGATTGGGTCCTAGAACCTTGTAGAAGCAATTTGAGGCATTTTTTTTGGGAGGGTGGGGGGTAAAACTTTTCTACTTGAGCACTACACCTTTTTTTCCCTATTTTACACATATATACCTTTCTAATAGTGTAATAATCACCTCAATCAAAGTCTATATGCAAAAGTTATGTCTCTCAAAAGTTGACCTTCCTGTTTTGACCACCATAATTCTAGAGGATGCCACATCAACTCCCATTAATCATGGAAAATGGGCTAGCCACATGACCATGATGTAAAATACTCTAGAAGAGTACATATTGTAACTCTAGTTAAGAGTTGATGGAGTCAAACCTAACCACTAGTAGGCTATATGATTGTGTTATAGTTGGGCCACTAGGAGGAAAAGGGGTTTGTGTTAGGTCCCTATGCTACTAGTGCAACCCCTTATTGTTATTATTACAACCCCTTTATTATATTGTTGTGCCCAAGTAGTCCCCATATTGTTATTATTGTGCCCCATAGAAGCCCATTATTGTTATTATTGTGCCCTTACATTATTATTGTTATGTCGGCTTTGATTATATTATGGCCCCTTAGACTCCTATATATAGAAAGGTTTGTCATTTATATCATCCAAGAATTATTCATTTGTGTAATGTAAAGGGGGTTGCCCCCTCGAAGAGGCTTATTTCTAAGGCGTTGATCTATATTTTCTATATTTTTGTGAGCTGGTTTTGTAACAATTTGATTCTTTTTGAGTGAATTTTGTTCCATAAATGAGTGGAGTAACTGAGAGGGATATGGAGAGAGTGCATAGATATGATTTCATTGTAGTGGGCCACGAGTTACATGCCTTACTTCTTTATACTTTAATTTGTTTTCTATTTAGAGAAAGAAGGTAAAGCAACCTCACCTTCCAACAAGGTTTTCTCGTGAAAGGGTTTCTTTGGATATATCTTCTGTCAATTATGGATTGTGAGTTTTTATTTTGCTATTGTTTATTTTTTTCATAACTATAATTTGTATGCATACAAAATAAATAATAATTTACAGATCCAAAAATATAGAGCAATAAACCATCATAATGTAGATTTCAGATTTTTAAGAATAATTTCTTAGATATATTGTGGAAAACTATCCAAATGAATATCCACGATAATTTATGGATCATGGTACCTACTTATCAAAACAACTTATGTTGTGCTACTGGTCTGGTTTCCCTGGTGGCATGTAGAAATTACGTTGTATATTTGCAACTGCTCATGAAGTTTTAATCAAAATCACAAGACACAAACCTACTCTACTGCTCTAAGGACATTAATTCACAATTTAGAACAAAAATTTCAGACATGCAAGAAGAAATAACACACATGAAACAAGTATTTTTATTCAGGGAAATAAATTTGCCAAAACCACAATGCTTGCTTGCATTGATCAAATGAATAGAGATGTATTACAATTGCTTTTCTCAATTGAGCACATCCAGTAAGTGCATAACCTATCTAACTTCTCACTGAAGGCCTCTGACCCATACTTAGTCAAATTTTACCTATGCTTGAGCTTCTATTTCCTTATGATGTTCCTTGAGGAAATAGGCCCCTATTATTTAGGAAATTCCTCAAATTGAATTGTGCAATTCCTTAGGTTGATCATCTAGCTGCATGCAACACCTGTACAGTCAATACTAGTCTATAACTGATGTTACACCGCCTTGGAATCTCCAACAAGCCTGAGGAACTCGGATTCTCTGCATGCACTAGTTATTTTGGGTTGATTTATCAGTTAACAGGATTGTCATTGAGTTTGACTGAAGTCCAACTGCACAACTTGACCCTCCACTAGTTCCTCTAATAGTTAGAACTAGTTTAACTGAAAACAACCTTTGATAACCGACTTTGATTGCTAGAAATTAGCAATCACACATGCTTAACTGAACTCTAACTCCTCCAACTCGAATTTCTTGAGTAAATTGGGTGACATAAGCCATGTCACAAAAGTTAACATCATCCAAGTTGTCTATTGATGAGGAAATTCAAATTTTCTCAATTTAATCAAGGCAAAATCAAATTGAGAATTTCTTGATGCATTTTTAAACATGGCAAGCTAGTAGCAACAACATGATAAATCAGTGATGCAATTTTTATTTTATGAAGTAGAAGGCAACCTAACCTACAAAAAAAATAGTAGGAAATCAATTGTAAATGATGATGAGGGAGCCCCCTCTGGTCCAATAACCAACTTGAGGCCTTAAGAGAGTCTAAAGTGCCTTGGCATAGTTCCTAAGTAATTGGGAACTTCTTAAGGAAGGGGAGAAAAGAATGCATTGAAATAGATACGAAGAGGTGGATGTTGATTTCTTTTCAAGGGAGGTAACGAGAAATAAACCAAGTATTTTGGTTAATATGGAATAATATATAAAATAAGATGTGGGTCCTTTATGTGGAATGTGGAGAATAAAATCAGTGGAGGATTCCATTCATGAACTCAATGCATGGATTCTTGGCATGGTGCAAAACGAAACTAAGAATGATGAAAGGAAATAAAGAAAGTGACTAAATTTTGGGTAGACATAAGGTTGTTTTATAGATCAATGTGGAAGAGATGAATGTATGTAGAATGCAAATGCTTATGAATGGGGAGAAAATACAAGTTTATTTCATGTCCACATGAAAATATAAGTTTGAAACATGAAAATGTATCAATAGGTCCTTACTTTCGTAGAGACTAATAAAAAAATAAGGAATTGCAATCTCCTTACAACCTTGTACTCAACCAATTTCCTGGAAGATAATGCAACATTACTTCATGCAAATGAAAATGATGGCAACAATCATACATACCATCAATTATATTTTTGCAAAAACCAAAGTTTAATGTGCTTCCAATTCCTTTTTTTGAGCTCTCAATCAACAAGACATAAGTTCACTCGTTATTTCTCCTTTTAATACTCATATAAATTCCTAAGTGTGACCATGATACCTATAGTAAAAAATGAGAAGGAATCTACTCGATATTCTTCCCTTTCATACTTTATTAAATTCTTAAATGTAATCATGATACTTATAATAAAATATTAAAAAATCAAGGATGAATAAAACACCATACCTTTTTAAAAAATAAAATAAAAACAATTACTCATATGTATAGATCACTACAATTTTTCAATTTCATTCATTTTACTGCAATGAAAATTTTCTAATAACCTTATTATAGATAACTCCCTTTAAGTTTCAAACTCAATACAAGTAAAAGATAAAATTCATATGGATCAACTCCTTAATCATGGCAAAATTTTCATTAACTATAAATTTAACAAAAAAATTCCACTATATTATGTGTATATATGTCATTAAAACCTTTTCATCAAAAGATTGAAAAGGAAACCAAGATGAGGAAGTGTAGTTTCAAGCTCTGGTTTCTCTTCAATCCTTAAACCATTTGTATGAAGTGTAGTTTCAAGCTCTGGTTTCTCTTCCATCCTTAAACCATTTGTATGCATGGATGACCATTAGTGAATTAATGGAATATTAGTTTGCATGTATATTTTGATATAGGTAATAGATGAAAATATGAGATAAAACTTTATTATGGGTTAAATTTCTATATTTATAAATTTAACTAAATCTTATGTGGTGTTATTTTTCCTTAATTCTCTAGTCACTCATATTCATGCATGGTCATTTGTGATACACATGAAATTTACACAATTATATATATATGAAAATATGAGATAAAACTTTATTATGGGTTAAATTTCTATATTTATAAATTTAACTAAATCTTATGTGGTGTTATTTTTCCTTAATTCTCTAGTCACTCATATGCATGCATGGTCATTTGTGATACACATGAAATTTACACAATTATATATATATATATATGCTTTTTCTTTTTTGAATTATGAATAATAATTTTAGAAAATTTGTTGATATAAATTAGTGCCTTTTATTTAGGGGAATTTGAATTTGCTAATTGCTAATACAAAATTAGTCAAAATGTGAAACAAAATTGACTATACTCATTGAGATAACTCTTTGAGCTTCAAAATATTTGAAAGCATCTGGTCTAATCCTTATTGAAAATGAAATTATTAATATCCTTCCAACCCCATTTAAATGACAAAGAGCAAACATCTAGTAAGTAAGATTTAAACCTAAATAGATAGGATAATAACTTTTTCTCTTAATCACCATATAATTTATAACATTGAAACACATTCATAAAAGAATTGCAATGAAATTAAGATGAAGAAATTTAGTTTAAACATCAATTTCTCCTCAAACCACTCCTAAACATAAATATATTCTAAATAAACCCATTTTATTTCTCTTGGGAACACTCTAACCATTACCTCATGCTTACAATTACATATTATATTTCATATCTTAATTAATCATTACTTCATAAGTGTATTAATTAATTTTTATTTTCTTTTTTCTTAGGTCATTGTTTTCCAACATGTTATTGAAGTTGTGTAAAGTAGGGTAAATGTTCATCAAAATGATTAACTATGAAAATTAAATTGATATTTATAGTGAAAATGAAAAGAAAATCATCTTATAGAAAGTTGTTACTTACTTGAATAAACTTATCTTTAAGTGTATATAAACCCTATACTTAAATGATCTTTTCCAAATTGGACCTTCAAGCACCCTTGAGCATGCTGACAAGGCTAGAAATGAGAATGTGCTAAAATGTTCACTCTTTAAAAGTCTACAAATTTTAGAAGATCATATAATCAATCTTTTAGTTAGTTTCAAGTATCAAAATATGTTTGTTCCAACTTTAAAACTTCTGGAAAACAAATTTCCACCATTTCTCATTATAGAAATTCTATGAGTGAATAAAAATTTACCCTAAGTAAAAGTAAAAATTAAATTCAAATTCCTACTTATAAAATGTTTTCAACTACTTACTCTAATTTCATGGCAAATTGTTTGTTTAAAAATTCTGAGATATATAATTACATGTTTTCCATATGATTGTTTTTATCAAAATGCTTGTGTCAAAATGCTTTACATTCATTTTTATATTGAAAAAATGCAATGAAGTATGGCTTAAATGCTAATAAGCCTACATGAATGAAACAATCAAAATGGTTGTGTCAAAATGCTTTACCTTCATTTTTATATTGAAAAAATGCAATGAAGCATGGCTTAAATGCTAATGAGCCTGCATGAACTTACGTTCATTTTTACATTGAAAAAATGCAATAAAGTACGGCTTAATTCTAATGAGCCTATATTAATAGGCAAGTTTAAAAAAATATACACATATTTAAAAAATTGTATGGAGATTGAGCATTTACAACCGGCGTTTGGGGAGCTCCCCTACAATATGACCATGGAATCACTGTTTATTCCTTCTCATCCCTATCTAGCACAGTCTCAATGAGGTGACAATAGGCCTCATCATGATCATGAGGGAAAGAAGGTTTGAAAATGGCAAGAACATGGACATGGCTAAACTTCTAACTTGGATTTGTGGGAAAGGTAGTTTGAAAATGGCAAGAACAGGGGCATGGTTAGTCTCCTGCCCTAACTAGAATTGATAAACAACTTCTAACTTGTATGTGGACTATTTCAAATAGTGTAAGCCTGATGAGCTTGCTGATGATGAGTAGGAGTAGTGTATAGTTGTGGATTACTGGGTGATTAAATGAGGTTCTACCCCTATTAAACCCTCTCTAGCTACATGTTTAATTATCTCTTAGTGTTAATGATTGGGTTTAGAGCCTTGGGGTTCTTGAAGTTATGCTGGATTTGTGTTCTAGTAGCTCTATATGCTTCAGATATTTCTACCTAAACCAGTTCTGTAATCATCTTGTCGTCCAGCGGCCGAGTTTCATTATCTTACCACTTCTCGTTATGGGAAATGGGCAAAATTTGGTTCCGGTTACCTGCTAGCAGCAATGGTAAGTACCAATTATTCTACCTTGATTCCGTGAATGAGGAAATTCAAGCATTTGACTCTGTACTGGGGGGTGGCACAGTCCAAAGCAAGAGCATGCAATATAAACAATTGGCTCTCTACAATGAACAGCGTACGAGAATTAGAAGAAGAGGAGACTCAGGTATTTCTGAATACAGATGTGTACGCTCATCTGTTGCAGAGGTGCATTGACATGAATTGCTTGGAGGATGGTAAAATAATTCATGGGTACATGATAAAATCTGGGTTCAAGCTGTCCATATTTATAAACAATCGTCTCATCCACATGTACGCTAAATGCGGAAGTCTGGAGCGTGCACGACTAGTGTTTGACAAAATGCTTGAACGAGATCGCTATAGTTGGAGTGTCTTGGTTGCGGCATACGCTAAATGGGGTAGCATAGAGGATGCACGAAAACTGTTTAACAGAATGCCTGAGCGGGGCAGCCTCTCATGGAATGTGATGATTGCAGGATATGTCGAGCAAGGGAACTTTGAAGAGGCTCTTAGAATTTTTGGCGAAATGCATCGCTCAGGCACGAAGCGAAACCGGTACACTTATGCTAGTGTTTTGAGTGCTTGTACAGGTTTAGCAGCTCTGCAAGTGGGCGAGCAGGTTCATGTTGATGTTCTCAGGACAGGATTTGAATCAAATGCTTTTGTTGGTACTGCTCTTGTAGACATGTATGCTAAGCATGCAAAAACAGGATATGCACACCAAGTGTTTGACAAAATGCCTGAGAGAGACACAGTCACATGGACCGCAATGATTGCAGGATATGCTCAGAATAAGTGCAGTGCTGAAGCTCTGGATCTTTTTCATGAGATGCAAGAGGCCGGGACAAAACCAAATCAGTTGACATTTTCAGTAATTCTCAGTGCTTGTGCTGGGCTTGCAGCTCTGCGACAGGGAAATCAAGTGCACGCCCAGATTATAACCATTGGGTGTAAGTTAAATGTGTTTTTAACAAGTGCCCTTCTGGATATGTATGCAAAATGTGGTACTATAGATTATGCACGAAAACTGTTTGACCAAATTCTGAAACCAGATGTGGTCTCATGGAATGCAATGATTGCAGGATATGCTCTGAATGGCTGTGGCAGAGAGGCTCTTCAACTTTTTGAACAAATGCTACAGGCTCCCGTAAAGCTGAATCACAGCACCTTCTTTGGGGTTCTATCCGCCTGCAATTATGCAGGTCTGGTAGATGAAGGGCGTGGGTACTTCGAATCCATGAGACGAGATCACGGCATTGAACCAAGAGGAGAGCATTATGCCTGCATGATTGATCTTCTAGGCCACACAGGGCACTTGGAAGAAGCGGTAGGCATTGTAGACAGTGCACCCTTTACACCAAATGTAGTTATGTGGGGAACTTTGCTTAGTGTCTGCAGATGTCACGGCAATGCAGAAATTGGAAGGCGTGTAGCCGAAGTTCTGTTTGAGTTGGAACCACATAATCCTGCACCTTATGTGCAGCTGGCAAACATCTATGCTGCTGCTAGCAGGTGGGATGATGTAGCAGAGGTAAGAAAAGCAATGAAGGAGAGGGGACTTAGAAAGAAACCAGGATGCAGCTGGATCCAAGTCAAACACCAGGTCCATGCTTTTGTCGTGGATGATAGATCGCATCCGCAAACAGAGGATATATATGCAACATTAGAGAAATTAGACGAACAAATAAAGGCAGTAGGGTATGTTCCGGATAAATCATTTGCGCTTCATGATATTGCTGATGATCACAAGGAGCAAAGTCTGTGTCACCATAGTGAGAAGCTTGCAATAGCATTTGGTCATATGAGCACACCCCTGGGAATGCCTCTCCGAATCATAAAGAACCTTAGAATGTGTGGCGATTGTCACAATGCAACTAAGTTCATCTCCACAATCGTTTTGCGAGAAATTATTGTTAGGGATGCAAATCGTTTCCACCATTTCAGAAATGGTTCCTGTTCTTGCAGAGATTTTTGGTGAAACACGACGATCACCAATTCTTATATGCATTTCAGGCACTCTGAGAAGTCATGCTTTAACATCCTATCACCAATAGCAGAGGCCTTTGACAAAATGATAATAAGAATGAACATTCTTATTTATCACTCATTTAATTGCTGTGAAGTTTTCGTATTGTTTTTTTCCTAGAAAGTTACAATTCGTTTATATTGAATTACTTGTAAGTCCCTAATACTTGCAGTTGGTGTCTTTGTGATATATGCATAAATGCAAGCTTACTAACTACAGTAACATACATATCCCTTGCTGGTAATCTAGCACCACATTAATATGACTACTATTATACTAGTTTATATTGTGTTGTTTCAGATAATGCCTTTATGATGGCTTCTGGCCTTGTAATTGCCACTTAATATTTCCAAAATAGACTGTAACTCCAATGGAGTTTCCATATCAGATTAATGCAGTTAACTGTTATAACCCCTTCTTTTTGATGTTGCATTATTTCCTCCATATTCTTCCATTCTGCTACATTATATGCAGGGGAAAAGATTGAAAAATCTGTATAAAAATAAAAATTCCTCTTCCACCATTACCAATTTTTGTCCTATCCTTCTTTTTGATGTTGCATTATTTCCTCCATATTCTTCCATTCTGCTACATTATATGCCGGGGAAAAGATTGAAAAATCCGTATAAAAATAAAAATTCCTCATCCACCATTACCAATTTTTGTCCTATGTTTTTTTCTCTTCTCCTTCTCTACGAGTCTTGCTCCATGTTTTTCCTCTGCTGCCTTTCTATTGATTCCCCTATGCCCTTGCATTTAATCTGACCTTTGATCCATAGCTTGACATCCTTAAATTTTTCATTATTTACATTTGGTGTGATACCATCATCTTTTACTCTCTCTTTCTTGTGACGACTGCTTTTATGATGTTTTCTTAATTGCAAGCTTACTGAAAACTGAAATATGATAGCAATGTCTTTGATGTGAGAATGATATCTCTTAATAAACAAAAGTGTACACATTTCTTCCACACATCAAAACTAGTTTTTATGTGCAACGGAATAGTACACAAACATATGAAGGTTGTCTCAAGATAAACCCACTCTCTTATCTCATTAACTTGTTGAGAAAATATCTCAACGACACACTGACTTTTGAGCTAAACAAGTTGAAGAGAATCTTTTATATCTAACTAAATCTAGTAACCTATTAATCTTAGAAGAAGTCTACTCACATGGAAATAAGCCCTATGTCACAATGACCAATTTAATAACAAATCACACCTTTCTTGTATCGTCATACATTATACTATAAAAATAGGAGCTAATAATTCCAACTCTCCCCCTTAACAAATACTTGTAATCTTTGTCAAGTCATTTTTCATCACCATCTTCTGTTGGTTCAATGCATCAAATGCTGCAATAATTGAAAACACTCTTGGTCAACAAACCCTATATTTGGTCTAGCTTAGCACTTGTACTTTGATCATGTAGATGTTAACAAACTATCAAAGTCCATATAAAGGAACAACCATCAACCAAAGTACTTGGGTATGTAACCATTGCAATTCTTTGTCTAGAAGAATATCCTTCAACTTCATACCTACATATATCATCCTATACTTGCTACAAGCACAAAGGTGTGATTCAAATTTCCATATGGTAATTGTTTTTATTAAACACAAACTTTACCTTATTCATCTAACATGCACTAATCTCACATATTGCAACAAAAAATATCACCATTGTCCTCGGACCAAACTTCAATAATTGTTATGCAACCAAGTCACAAAACAGAAGAAAAAATAGATCAACAACTCGAGAAACAACCTCTTCGAGAGGGAAACCTCTTTTACATCACATAAATGAACAATTTTTGGATGATACAAATGATAAGACCTTCTTGGTATATATAGGAGTCTAAAGGGTCACAATATAGTCAGAGCCTACATAACAATAATAATGTAAGGGTACAACTATAACAATAGGGAGCTACACTAACAACAATAATAAAGGGGATACACTAGTATTATAGGGACGTAACATGCCGCTCTCCTTAAAAAATGTTGTTCTCAACGCTCGAGTAGTTTTGGATGCTTTCGTATAAAATTATCATCCTCCCATGTGGAATCTTCAGCGGGTAAGTTCTTCCACTTAATGAGATACTTTGAAATTAATCAATTCCGTAGCTATCAGGTTCTTGTTTCTGTCACTGTTTCAAGCTTAAATATGATTTTTCATTTTTCGTGAAGTTTTGGCAATATTGTTTGAATTGGGAGCTTGTCACTAATAACCTTTTTTAAGCATGAAACATGGAAAACTGAGTGTACTCGAAAAGATGCAGACAAATCCAATTTGAATGCCATAGTACCAATCTTTTGCAACACCTTGTAAGGACCATAGTACTTGGGTGATAGTTTATTATACTTCTTAGCTTGTTTGAGGGGCATTTTTTTGTATGGTTGTAGTCGTAAATATACAGAGTCGCTTACATCAAAACTTCTTTCACTGCGATGCTGATTTGCCTGTTGTTTCATTCAATTCTGCTCTGGAGTGAGCTTATCCTTTAAGAGTTGGAGAACTTGTTGGTGATGCTCAATTTGATCTTCCACTGCTTGAACCTTAGAATTTTCTCTTAAAGATGATGTGATGGACAGTGGATAATATCCATAAAGTGCCATAAATAGGGATCATTTTTGCTATAATATGGAAGTAAGTGTTATGCCACCATTAAGCTAGAGGTAACCACTTGACACATTGTGCTTATTTATCAGATACAAAGAAATGAAGATATCCTTCCAAACATTTGTTCACTATCTCAGTTTGTCTGTTATATTGAGGATGATAAGATGAACTATGAGTTAATTGAGTACCAAGAAAGAAAATAATACCGTAAAAAAATTTCCAGTGAAAATGTGTTCTTTTTTACTTACAATAATCTTTGGGTTTCCATGTAGCTTTTGAATTGTTTCCATAAATGCAATAACAATTGTACTTGCTTTAAAAGCATGAGATAATGCACAAAAGTGTGCATACTTGGTAGGTATTAACTGTGAAATTTTTATCTATTGTAGTGACTGGAAATTATTCTTCTAACTGAAATTTTAATTATGTAGTTTATTTGCTACGACAAACAACGAATAAAATCACAACCGCAATTTTCACCATAAAAATACTATGGAAAATAAAATATTTAAAAACTGAGGAATTCTAGCACACAAGAATTTTGACACAGTTATTTTTGGACAATTGTCCTCGGAAAAACCTAATGTGGGAAAAACGGTGTAGTAGATCTCAATTAATACTTAATCAATGGATAAAATTATCTCTAGATTGATCCATGTGAGTTTCTAGATGATTCTCACCTTATTTCAATTAATACTGATTAATTAACCATATTCCTTAAGTTTAGATTTAGGAAATATTTAAGAATCGGTTAATAATCTAATTGAGACACTTTTAGGCAGAATTTGCATAAACAATTTATGGGTTTTGGAGATCTCATATATTCTAGCCTTTCCACCAAATTTCGTGGTTAGAACACGTTTGATGCTACAAAAACTAACACTCCCTTTTAGCGACGAATGCGTTATAGTACTACTGCACACCCTGTCTTTGCATAATCTTATGTTACGCTGCTGATGTCTTGCTGCTACTGCCCACCAACCATTCTGTAACTCTGATATACATTGCATTTGTACTGCTGCTGACTTTGTCATACTATTGCCAACACTGCAACTCCCTCTCATATGTTGTTGTTGCAACTGAGAATCATCCAAGGTAATCTGTCTCTGCTACTGAAACAAGTTCTACACCATACCCATCTGTTCTCTAAGATAGACGAACTTAGCTCTCCCTAGAGATTTCGTGAGTATATCTGGAACATGCTCTTCTGTGGGAACATATTGTAGCTAGACTGCTCCCTGTTGTACATAATCTCTGATGAAATGACACTGAATACCGATGTGATTCAACTTGTCATGAAACACTGGATTCTCAGAGAGATTTCTGCAACTCTGATTATCAGAGTAGACACTGGTCACCTCCATCTTTTGTCTGAATAAGCTTACTAACAACTTTTAAAGCCATATTGCTTCACACGTAGCTGTGATGGCTGCCATATACTCTGCTTTAGAGCTCAATGCTATTCACTTCTGCTTCTTGCTACACCAAGAAACCATCTCTAATCCAACACTGAAGCAATACCCAGATGTACTTCCCTTGTCCACTAAATTGCTTGCCCAATCTGCATCTGTGTACCTACAAAGTCTAACGTCATCCCTTCGGGTATATCTCAACACATATTCGACTGTGCCGCGAACATACCTCAGAATATGCCTCGCTTCTGCCCAATCTACCCTCTTCGGCTCTACCATGAACTGACTTAGGTTACTGATTGAGAAGCAGATATTTGGCATAGTTTTGACCAAATACATGAGAGACCCATTAAATTGTCTATACAAGGTGGGGTCGACATCCTTATCATTTGATGCGTCTATCTTCTTCTAGTTGGTGATCATGGGCATAGACATGGGTCTGCAATCCTGCATTTTGAACCTTTTTAGAATATCTGTAGCATATTTTCCTTGCCCAAGGAATATCTCCCCATCCTTCTACCACACTTCCAATCGTAAGAAATAGTGCATCAACCCCAAATCCTTCATGTTAAATTTTGCTGCGAGGTTCCTCTTGCAGTCCTCTATGAGCCTTGATGATCCAGTCAAAAAAAGATCATCTACATTCAAAACTAGAATGAGTGGTTCACTCTCTATCATCAAATAGTAAAGGTTGGGATTTGCATCACTCTTGACGAATACCAATTGTTGTAAGTAGTTGTCAATCCTACCATACCATGCCCTTGTTTGTTTGACTCTGTATAGAGATTTCCTCAATCTACACACAAGTGTGCCTCTCATGAGTCTCAAAACCCTTTCGCTGTTCTATGTACACTTCTTCCTCTATCACCCCGTTCAAGAAGATTGTCTCGATGTCCATCTGGTGAATCTTCCATCCCATCTAAGCTATCAGAGTCATAAATAACTAGATAGAAGTGTATCTGACAATTGGGGCGAAGGTCTCCTCATAATCTATCCCTTCTTTTTTTGCATACCCCTTTGCCATGAACCTAGCCTTGTACTTTTCCACACTATTGTCTACCACATATTTGATCTTATAGATCCATCTAGAACCTACGACTGATCTTTTCTCCGGCCTTGGCACTACCTCCCAAGCACCATTTGTTATGATAGAGCTATACTCTTCTACCATGGCATCTACCCACACTTGATGTTGTGCGACCTTCTGAAAGATGAAAGGTTTTGTAACTTGAGCCACCAACGTGGTGAAAAATAAAAAAGGCAGTAAATATTTTCTTGATCTTGATAATTACTTGTGATGTTTCTTATTATTACAATTCTTTATATCTTCTTTCTTTAGTTCATCAAGCAATTACCAAAAGTGGCAATACATAAAACAATGGACACAAGCTGTACGCACATGCCACAACAAAATCCCTCTCAAGGGGAAAACACAGTCAAAGTAATTCTTCCTTTCAATAGTATTCTTTGAGACTCTTCACCCTAGACCTTGACCAAACCTTTCCTCCACACCAAGTCAGCCTCTAGAAGATTGAGCTCTTCCCAACAACTTCGACTATGCAACAACTTGCAACAGCTAACAACTTCTGGCATCAGTCCAACTTGGAAGACTTCGATCTCCCAATCCAGAGCACAAAACAGAGAGAGACCACCACAAAAATTTCGATTTTTCTTGACTCCTTAGACTCACCCAAACTCGCATTCACTTCGGCTTTTCGGCAACAGACTTTCCCATCTACCCACTTCGTACTTATGCCCAACACACATATTTTCACACTTCTGCCTAGTAGAGAGAATTCAAACTTGATGAGAAGTGATGCACCAAATGAATGTGATGTCCTTCCTTTTATAGGATTTTTGTGGGGTCGAATGGGGTCTTAGGTCGACATGGTGTGGAGGTTCCATAACTCATATTTCACTCAATATTAAACCTTTTTAGTTGATTGAAAAGCCCAAGAAGGGTCTCTTTAAATGTACAATAATTCTATATGCTCAGAATAAATACTAGAATTCCTCAATGGGAACTTTGACCTAAAACGTGGTGACCCAAGCATGAAACCCATGCTTTAATAAGTCACAATAATAATAATAATAATTCTTTTCTTTATTCTTTTGACAAGTACATTACATAATGACTCAAGTACATTATTCAAGACCGAACGTAGTTACTTTTTCCAACACTCTCTCTTAACTACGGAGGTATTCATAATGTATGTACACAATGGAAGATCTCAAACTATATGAACCATGAAGAACTGATGGCACCGCAATGCCATGGACTAGATTTCTGACCAAGGAAATCTATTTAAACAGTCACTCAATAGTTTAGGCACCGGAATGCCATGGACTAGATTCTTGACCAGGGAAATCTATCCAAGTGGGACTAAGGTAGACTCAAGCTTTCAATCCCTCTAGGTACCATCAAGGTTACTTGCTAACCACCAACCCAAAAATTCTAGGTGTGTATCCAAAACAGATTTCAATAATCAACACCACCTTTCCAACTTCGAGGAATCAGATATCAACACGAAGTGTCATCTAGATGTCTCCCCAAGCAATGCTTCACTCACAAAGCCTCAACACCCCTTGATCCAATAGATCAAGAATGACCAATCTCTCCAAATCAAACTGATTGGTAACTAACATGCTCTCAATTCCTTTGAGAGATTCACCTGTACAAATTCAACCCCAATCAATAATATACTTTCACATGTACATAATCAAATACAAACCTTCATGGTCTTCTAGGCAACAGACGCTGATTCTCAACTTTCCATAGTAGGACTATCAACCAAATCTTTGACTAAAGATTCCTCAATCATACATTTTTCTTCCTACTTCATATGCAACAACATATTCTTCAGTCAGATCCTTCTTTGCTTATTTTAGCAACACTTCAAAATGCATTCTCCAATTTCCTTTTCCTGTTCATGGCCTTAACTCAGACTTTGATTGTTACTCCTGGTCTAGTGCATGCCACATGAAGTAGAGAACCATATCCGTCACTCCCTCTCAACCAGGAAGAACCTCTTTATCTGGACTCCCTCTTAATCTTAGGGAGATCTCTTATATTCATGCTTCCTTCGAGAGATCAACTTCTTCTTTTCGACATTGGAGAATCTTTCGTGGCTTCCAACCATTTCATCAGATTTATCATCATCCCCATCATGCTTATCACATCAATGAGCATCTTCACCAAGTTGAAGATTGTGTACCTTCACGACTTCAATAGAAAGTACAACCAAAACTATAGAAACATGATGTTAGCCATATAAAAATCACAGAAGCATTTCAACTTTATTCATATCAGATACCCAAACAAGAGACATATACTCTTCAACATCTTGCTAGGGACTTTATACACTCTAGACTGTTTCATAACAACATTCATTTCATCTAGGGTTTCAATAAGTCTTCCAAAGGTATGATATATCTTACTACAACATATAGAAAACCCTATAAACCATTCACACAAATATAGATATTCAAAATATTTAACAACCTTTCAAAACATATATGTTAGACTTCTCACTAGGGATTCATACAAATCCTAGATTTCATACAAATAGATTCATCAAAGTCAATCAAAACTTAGTCATTAACTTGACCAACTTCCACTAGGGTTAGTTTCGACCCTTAGATTTTCAATCATCAAACAGTGGTTAATATGACCAACTATAGTTATTTGCAAACCCTAGATTTCCAAACAATCACTAGAGTCAACCGAAAATTCAAATTTCAACAAATTTTCACAAATCTCAATTCATCATATTTTAGAGATTTTTCTTTGACTAAGGTTTAACTTCAAAATCCTAGAATTCCACAATATCAACAATCATTAAATACATAGATATCATATTGTTACATTACACACAATAGACAATGTTATTACTAGGATTTCACTGCCAAACCCTAGATTTTCATTTTTTTCAACAATCACTTAATAGATTTCAGATTGTTATATCACACATACTAAATATTTTAACTTCTAAGGTTTAGCCACAACAACTTTAGATTTTCAAATATCATCATCCCAGAATTTCAAACAAGGACTTCCATTAAATCCTAAAACAAGGACTTCCATTAAGTCCTAAGACTTATGACCATCAATAACTAGGTCAACACACATATCTAAGAATTTATAACCATACATAAGCATATCATATGTTCCAACAACATTAATACATGTTGAACTAGACCAACCTAGGATTTCAACCAAAAGGACATATCTATATATGCCTAGATTTCATCATCATGCAAATATATTTCATGTGTTAGTCAAACCCAACTTCACAACAATATCAAATAAGAGTTAGACACACAATCATTTTGATTACACTAGGGTTTGATCAGACAAACATACACATACCAAAGGAAACATTTTTATGAAAATATAAGGGTCTTTCTCACAGATTCCACCAAACCCTAATGAGCTAGGGTTCCAATGTAGAAACACAACAAACCCTATAATACCAAAACTTCAAAGGTTCTGGGATTTCAGACCTTATTACTCAATCCCAACAAGTTAGGATTTCAAACATTCACATTAGCATACCCTTCGATTAGGGTTTTCCAGAACTTGTCTAGGGTTCTACCAAAACAATTAAGAGTGAGGTGGGTAGATTTATGAAGAGATGAATCATCCAAACAAGGATCACTAATATTCAATACAACTAGTCATTACAAATTTAGTAATAGATCATCAAATGAATAATCCTTTCAATCAATGTATTCAAAGCATACCTTTGTTTCTTGACTAACCTTGTCTTATGAGATCCTCCTTTTAGATGTTCTCCTAATCAAGGCAATAGAGCGATAAAGGTGATTAGTATTTAATATAATCAAAAGTAGATGAGTACATGAACCCAAAACTAAAAAGGCATGAGATATTTATCTTTGAGAGTTGTTGGGAGCTCCCTCCAAAGCTTGAGGGAAACCTACAAACTTAAAGCAATATGAAAATGTCCTTTTTAAAGATATGTTAAAAACCTATAAATTATAAAATATATAAAACATGTTATGTAAAGAAAATGACTTAATGGTGTAAGTCCCTAATGTCAGATTCTTCAGGTTTGACTTTCTTTGAGTCTCCTTCTTCAGCAAAGTTTGCTTGACCTCTTCCTCTCTTCTTATTCCTTGGATTTTCGGGACAATCACTCTTGTAGTGGCATTTCTTATTACCTTCATAGCACTCTATCTTAGACATGCCAACTTTCTTCCTTGGTCCCTTCGATATCTTTCATTTATGATGAACAACATAAGCATTTGATACTCCTTCAGGAGTGGCAACCATTGAGATCCTTAATTCTTCTTGACTACATGCAGTGCATAATTCTTCAAAGGTGGGAGCTACCTTCTAACTATTGAGACTTGAAGCAAATGCACCCCAAGAGGTTGGCAATCCTAATTTAGCAGTGATCACCATTTCTTTGTCCCGAACAATCTCATTGATGGCTAAGAGATCATCCCTGAGTCTAACTATATTCACAAAGAAGGTTGCCACAATATCTTCTTTAATCATCTTCGTATTCCTCAGCTCATTCTTCAAACTTGCTACTTAACCAATGTTCTTAATAGTGAACAACTTTGACAAGGCTTTATTCATCTCCTGAGAATGATCGATGTTAGATATGAATGGGACAAGATTTATTTTTATCCCTGATACCATCAGATTCATAGACACCAATGCTAAATCCATGAATTTTTCTTTGTTGGCATCATTAACTTCTTCTGTAGGCTTCTTTACATTTCCTTTTACCAAATATAGCACCTTGTTCTTCTCTATGATTAGGTCAATCCTCTTCTTCCAAGATCTGAAGTTCGATGTTCCTTCAAGCTTGTTCTCACCCTTGATAGAGTTAGACATCTTCCTTGAGTATGATAGACTCCTTCCCTGAGATAGTACCGATGAATAGATCTGCCCTTTTCTTCTTTCTTCACCAAAGCTATGATAACATGTTGAAAAATCAGAAAGATAATAAATGTTTTCTTGATCTTGATAATTACTTGTGATGTTTCTTATTATTATGATTCTTTATATCTTCTTTCTTTAGTTCATCAATCAATTACCAAAAGCAACAACACATAAAACAATGGGCACAAGATGTAGGCACATGCCAGGGGAAAACTCCCCTTGAGGGTAAAACCTAGTCAAAGTAATTCTTCCTTTAAATAGTATTATTTGAGACTCTTCACCCTATACTTTGACCAATCCTTCCCTCCACACCAAGTTATCCTTTAGAAGATTGACCTCTTCCCAGCAACTTTGACTATGCAGTAACTTGCTGCAGCTAACAGCTTTCGACAGTAGTCCAACTTGGAAGGCTTCAATCTCCCAATCTAGAGCACGAAACAAAGAAATACCACCACCAAAATTTTGATTTTCCTTGACTCCTTAGACTCACCCAAACTCACATTCACTTCAGCTTCCCGACAACAAACTTTCCCAGCTACCCACTTCACACTTATGCCCAACAAACACATTTTCACACTTTTTCCCAGTAGAGAGAATTTGAACTTGATGAGAAGTGATGCACCAAATGAATTCGATGTCCTTCCTTTTATAGGATTCTTATGGGGTCGAATAGGGTCTTAGACCGACATGGTGTGGAGGTTCCATAATTCATATTTTACTCAATACTAAACTTTTTTACATGATTCAAAAGCCCAAGAAGGGTTTTTTTAAATGTACAATAATTATATAGACTCAAAATAAATCCTAGAAGTCCTCAATGGGGACTTTGACCTAAAAAATGGTGACTAAAGCATGAAACCCATGCTTTAATAAGTCACAATAATAATAATAAAAATTATTTTCTTTATTCTTTTGACAAGTACATTATTGAAAACCAAACATAGTTACTTTATCCAACACAACCCTTGGTACCTATCAAATTGTTTGTGCTGTCTTTTTTTCATCCTAGGAGTTCCAATAAACTCCTCTACATCTCTCAATGTATGATGAACCTCTATGTTTGCTCGACCACTAGTCATGGGAGGCTCAGCCAACTCCTCATCCTGTCTTTGTTGCTCCATCTATTGAGAACTCCCTGGATTTACTACACCTGAGGAAATATTGGTATTGGCCACAGTACTTGATCCTTGTGACTGTCCTCCTATGGCTACCCCTACTGTTGGACCAAAGGATCTTCTGCGAACTGATTTTGATCACATGCATGCATCTCATGTGATCTCGTGAAGGCTCGGTCCTTCATGAACTTCACGTCTCATTTTACTACAATCTTCCTATTGCTAGGAATGCAAATTCTGTATGCCTTTGAGGTTTCATTGTACCCAATGAAGAACCCCTTCTCTGCAGTCTAATCCAGTTTGGTACATTTATCATCTGGCACATGGAAATAAGCAACCCTGCCAAAGATTAGGAAGTGGCTAACTTCTGGCTTTTCCTTGTGAAGACTCCTAACGTTTTCTTCCCCAATGCTCTACGAGGAGTCCTATTCTAAATATATAATGTCGTGTTACATGCTTCTTCACATAGAAATTTGGGTAGATCTTGGTCATATAACACAGCCTATGCAACTCCAACAATGATTCTGTTTTTCTACTCTGCTACACCATTCTGTTGTGGATTATATGGAGTTTTCCATTCTCTCTTGATGCCTTCCTTCGCATAGAAACCCGTGAAGTATTTATCAATATATTCTCCAACATTATTTGAGCGAAACACCTTGATCTTCTTCCATGTCGCATTCTCCACGAGAGCTTTAAACTCTCTGAAATAATTGAGGACCTCATATTTGGTCTTCAAGAAGTAGATCTAGGTTTTCCTAGAATGGTCATCAATAAAGGTGATGAAATATTCAACATCGCTGATAGATCCAGTGGACATTGGGACACAAATATTTGAATGTATGAGTCCTAACACACCATCAACTCTATTTTCACTTCTTTGAAATGTTGTCTTAGCACACTTCCCAAGTATGCATCCTCTGCACACATCATCATGTTTCGTGCTGAGTTTTGGAACCCCTGTACCATTTCTCTGAACATCCTGAGTGCTCCATGGTGTAGATGTCTCATTATCATATGCCATAACTCATTCAACTTCTACTATCATTTCTTATTAGTGCCATTGGAGAATCAATTTGTAACTGGTATAATCTGTTACTTTGAACTCCAATTTGTCTTACCTTTTTCTAGCTTAGGTGTTTGACATACACTTTCCTCCCTACAAATTGAATATCATACCCCTTATACTATATATGGGATATTGAAATTAGGTTCATACCTAATCTTGACACATGCAATACATCTGTAGTGTTGGTGCTTGCTCCTGACTCCCTTTGACAATCTATGGTACCTCTACTGGCTGGAGTACATTTCGTTCTATTTCCCATAGTAATATGGAAGTCCATATACTCCTCTTTGAAGCTAGAGAAATATTCTCTAACCCCTGTCATGTGAGCTGATGCTCCACTGTCTATATACCAGACTCCCGTTGAAGTTGATCCTGCTAAGCAAGAAAATTCATCCTCCAATCTGGAAGACAAATATGAAGTCTCTTGAATGTTACTTTTGTCCATGCTTAAGACTTTATAGTGTGCTATTCCTCTTTTCCACCTCGACGTTGGCTATGCTCTAACAAACTGCTACAAAATTATCTACGTCTAGCTAGAGATATGCACAACGAAGATATTAAGTTGCTCCTTATGCCTCTGGAATCACTTAATCTGGAAGGATCAAATTTTTTTGCCACTCTTAGAAAAATTGGTCTTTCCTCCAACAACTCGGCCTCTTGGAAAAATACTGCGCTGCCTTTGGGAATTTTGACTTGCTACCCCTAATGAGTAGCGAAATTCCTTTCCTTTGTTTTCCTGAGATCTCCGGTTGATCAACCTCTCTTTGATACCATCTGAATTTTTTATCTATTGCAGTGACTAGAAATTATTCTTCCAACTGAAATTTTAATTATGTAGTTTATTTGCTATGAAAAACAACAGATAAAATCACAACTGCAATTTTAACCATAAAAATACTATGGAAAATAAAATAATGAGAAACTAAGAAATTCTAGCACACACACAAGAATTTTGACACAATTATTTTTGGACAATTGTCCTAAGAAAAACCCAATGTGGGAAAACAGGTGCAACAAATGAGGGTTTTATTATTATTCTTCAACAACGCTTTTGAGTACAATAATTTAGATGCCTAAATGGAAATCTAATCTGAGGAAAATACTTGCAAAAATTATCATGAGAATTTTCTCTCACCCCACAACTATTTTTTTCCTCTAAAATTGCCTCCCTAGCCTTTGCGCTGAGGTCCCTGTGTCACCCTTTGCGCAGAGCTTACGCTAGCCCTTAGAGAATTTTAGTCTTCCTTCCTTTGCCTCTTTCGGGGACTAGAAATATTTTTCCCGGAATGATATTTCCCTCATCTTCCACCTGTTACTCACTCTCTGGCTCTATCTTCTTTGTTGAGTTGTTGCCACTGAGAAAATCGAATTGTTTGGGCAATTGAGTATCTGCACTGGTGTATTCTCCATCACCATATCGATCTCCTCTAATAATCCATTGTTGAAGCACTAACGAGCAAGATTAAAACTTAATCAATGGCTAGGATCATCTCTGGATCAATCCATGTGAGTTTCTAGATGATTCTCACCTTATTTTAATTAACACTGATTAATTAACCATATTCCCTAAGTTTAGACTTAGGTAATATTTAATATTTGGTTAATAATCTCATTGAGACACTTCTATGCGGAATTTCTAGAAACGATTTTTGGGTTTTAGATATGTCATGTATTCTAGCCCCTCCACCAAATTTCGTGGCTAGAACACATTTGATGCTACAAAAACTAACATCAACTACCACCATGATGAAACTCTTTCCTTTAGACTTGGGTAAACCTATACTAAAATCCATTGAGATGTCCTCCCAATGTTTCCTTGGAATGGCTAAAGGTTGTAACAGACTTGGGGTCTTAATTGATTCAACTTTATTTCGTTGGCAAACCAAACATTCTTCCACAAACATCTAAATATAAGATTTAAGGCCATCCCAAAAAATTATTTCTTGACGAGGGGGTAAGTTTTTAAAAATCTAAGTGCCCTCCTAAGGGGGAGGTGTGCAATTCCAAAAGAATATTTTGTTTGAGTTGGGAATTCTTACAAAGATATAAGCGCTCTTTGTACCATAATGAATCATTTTTCTAGATAAATGTATTAGATGTACTTAGATCTTGTCGTAACTTTTGAATGAGTGTCCACACATCTTCGTCATTCTTCCATTCATCCATTGCTTTAGTTATCCAATCAGGTTGGATAATAGAAATTTCATAAAGAAATGCTTCCACATACTCATCCTTTCTTGAGAGTGCATCCGCAACAACATTTTACTTCCCTTTTTTGTAGAATATTTCAAGGTCATAGCCCAACATCTTTGTGACCCATTTTTGTTTTTGTTTTGAAGATAATCTTTGCTCCAAAAAGTATTTAAGACTATCATGATCTATTTTTACCTTGAAGTATCTTCCAATTAGGTAAGGCCACCATTGCTTTAGTGCATGTAGTATTTCCAACATTTCCTTCTCATAAATAGGTTGGTGTAAATACTTTCCCTTGATTGGATGAATTTAAAAAAATGGGTCTTCCTTCTTGCATTAAAACAACATCAATTCCATTTCTTGAGGCATCACATTCTACAATAAACGTTTTGTGAAGTCTAGCATAGATAAGAATGGTGGTTGGCACATTGCCTCTTTAATATGTTCAAAAGCCTAAGATGCTTCTAGAGTCTAAGAAAATGAATCTTTCTTCAGTAATGTTGTTAGAGGTGTTGCTATTCTCCCATATTTCTTAACAAACTTGTGATAATAACCTATCAACCCAAGAAATCTTCGAGGATGTTTTAGGGTTGTGGGGATTTTCCATTCCTTAATGGGTTTAATTTTGTTAGGTTCTACCTTAACACCCTCATGAGATACAATATGATCCAAATATTCCACTTCTTGTACTCCAAAGAAATATTTGGAGGTTTTTGCATATGATTGTTTTTCCTCCAATAGTTTGGGCACCTTTCAACATGTTGAACATGATCCTTCCAAGGAATTGTTTGCAAATGGAATTCATCAAGCCTTGAAATTTAGAAGGTGCATTAGTAAGGCCAAAATGCATGAACAAAAATTCATAATGACCTTCATGAGTTCTGAATTCCGTTTTCAGAATGTCTTCAGTGTTCATTCTAATTTGATGATATCTTGAATGAAGATCCAACTTGGCGAAAAAATTTGCACCATATAATTCATCCAACAATTCATCAATGAAAGGAATGGAAAATTTATCTTTAATTGTGAGCTTGTTGAGCTTCTTATAATCAAGACATATACACCATGATCCATCCTTATTATGCACTAATACTACTGGAGCAGAGAAAGAACTTTGATTAAGTTTAATTATACAAACATCTAGCATTTCTGCAACCATACATTCAAATTCACTCTTTTGGGCATAGGGATATTTGTAAGGACTGATGTTTGGAGGAACACTTCCTGGAATCAAATGAATAGCATTATCATGATCACGAATAGGTGGGAGGCCCCTGGGAGTCTCAAATACCTTGGAATGATTATCCAAGACTTTTTTGAGATTTGGAGAATTATAGATGATTTCAATGTTTGAACCTTTAGTGAACATAATTGTGTTATTCCATGTTGTTCTTCCTTCATAAGCATTGTCATGCCATTAGAGTTAATTATCCTCCTTGGTTTTCCTGCAACACCTCTTAATTTAACTTCCTTTCCTTCCCAAGAAAATTTCAAGAAAAGTTTTTGAAAACTAAAAACTATCATCCCCAAAGATTGTAACCATTGGACTCCTAATACAACATCAACACCACCCATTGGAATGGAAATCATTGGACTATTCAATACATATTTCGCCATGGTTAGTTTGATATTATGGCACTTTCCAGGGAAATTTATAGTTCCTCCATTTTCACCCATAACTTGACACTCTCGTACTGTATATAGAAAGCAATTAAATTCCTTGGCTATCTTACAATGAATAAAATTATGGGTACTACCTGAATCAATCAACACTATTGCCTTTTTCTTCTTGATATATTATTCTATATTGAGAGTTTGAGGAGTGGTATTCTTGCCAAGGCATTACAAGATATGGTTTGATTCATTTCTTATTTCTTTAGGGTTCGTTCGTAGTGTATATATTTCTCTTTTGATGTTTCTTGCTCTTTTTCTTCCTCTTCTTCACAATGTATCTAAAATAATTTCTTCTTAGCACACTTGTGACCTTTAGTGTATTTTTTATCACACCCGTAACAAATCCCTTTTGCTATTTTTTCCTCCAATTGTTGTGGTGTCAACCTTGTAGGTTGTGGAAGGATATGAGTAGTGACACTTCCATCTTTATAGTTGTGAGTGGTAGACTTCCTTGTTGCTATAGTTTTCCTTTCAACTTTTTTGGCCACCTTGAATGTCTTCTCCAATGAATCAGGTTCCCAAAGGCAAACCTCATGTTGAATATTATTCTTTAAATTCCCTATGAAGACATCAATCATATGCTCCTCTGGAATATTAGTTACCCTAATATTCAATTTTTGGAAGTCCTCAATGTGCTTCGCCATTTAAACCTTTTATTTGAGATTTATCAATTGGCTAAAAAAGGTGTTGCTCTTTGTATCCTCATAATGTGCTATCATTTCCTCCATAAAAATTGACTAAGTGACAAGTGGTTTTCGAGAACAAAGTCATTGATACCATACAAATTTATTGGGTTCTAAATATGAAGATGCAATGCATACCTTTTGTATGTGTTTCACATCATGGAGATCAAAATATTTCTCTATCTGTAGTATCCATGTTATCAGATCCTTGTCATCAAATTTAATCATATCGATCTTTGGAATGTAGTGGGTCTTAAACCCAAAATTGGAGTCTCTAAAATCATAATTCATATTCCTTTTGTCCTCATCCTAATTTTCATGGACTACCTTGTCACCATTGGGAAACCTTTCTTGCAACAACTTTTTCAACCCTTGAACTCTTCCATCTTGACATTCATCATTGCTTCCATGTATTTTAAACCATCCTTCAAACCCTCCATGTCCCTTTTTATTTTTACTTCTAAATCATCCATCTTAAACTTCATCATCGCTTCTAATTCATTTTTTATTACTCTTTGCGAGAGCGAAATTTCCTGCACTTGGTCTCGTAATTTTGATATATCATGTTTCATTTCTTCCTCTTCTTCATGCATCATAGTAGATATTTCTTGTTACTTACTAGGTGTGTTAATTTTTTTGTTTTGAGGCATTTTGGAATCAAACAATGGTATTTATGCTTCACTATGCCCTTTGAATCACTTCAAACTATTTTTCAAACAAAATTTAAAAAAATTTAAAAAAATACACACATTTTTCTTGCTTTAGGAGATCAATATTGAAACTATTGTATATCTATAATTTTGGATCTCCAAGGTCTGAAATTTCATCCTTTGGTAGTCATCTTCGTCTTCTTTTTGACCCCACAAGTCATATTGATATTGGATTCTTCAAGAAAGAGTTATGCCCAATTTCCTATGATGACTCGATTATAGACTAGTTTAGTAGAGAAAACTTGTACGGAAGGCCACGTGTGACAATTTTGACCTTCGAACCTGAAAATGATACATGAAAAACTATAGTCCGTGCAATTTTAGTCACTTATTATGACATTCAAATCCGATACTCGGAGATAAAGTTATGACGATTTTTCCTAGGTCACCGATTTGAGATTGAATTCTCCAGCCTGCAAAAACCCTAATTTCTTCGGACCATATCTTAGAAAATGTAGCGAACCAAGATCTGAAATTTCTACAAGAAGTTCACCAAGATTTTTACTCCATGTCGTAGGAATTTCAGCTTTTGATGCCTCATAAAAAAATTTATAGCGAAATGTCCAAGATGACTTGTTTGAAGTAGAAAAACCCTAGAATCCCAAAGCTTTGATACCAAATTTTATGCAACGAACTCACAAAAAAAAGAAAATATATATCAAAGACTTGAGAAATAACCTCTTTTAGGGGAAAAACTCGTTTACATCACATAATTGAACAATTCTTGGATGATACAAATGATAAGATCTCCTTGGTATATATAGGAGTCTAAGGGGTCACAATATAATCAGAGACTACATAACAATAATAATGTAAGGGCACAAAACTAAAAATAGGTGGCTACACTAACAATAAAAATAAGGTAGATACACTAGTTTTATAGGGACCTAAAAAAACTCTCCACTACATCCAAAACAACATCGTTTCCTTCTTTGCTGCAATTTCGTCATCTCAACTTAGAATTAACTCTTACCTCAACACTTGGATTCTTTGGAAAAAACAATGTGGGTTCTCTGCCTCTTTAACTATGACAATAAGCAGACAATAAGCAACCAATGGTTATTCATGCTAACAATTCACTTCCATCTCTCAACTAAAGTGTCCATGCTTCTCCATCAACATAGACATAAAGAACTATGATATCAAACAACATACTAATTGGAAACCACCTACACCTTTGGGCCAAAAATTGGTACCACATAAATTCATTGAGAATCTATTCTACTCCATGACGTAATATCAACTTGACTTAAACAATGAGAAAATGGTGGTCCTATAGACATATATTTATCTACCAAGACACCTTAGTACCCAACCATGATGCTCATTACTGCACTAGGAAAATATTCTAGATACATGATGTATCTTAGTCAATTCTATAGACTCTACACTTGTCATTTCGAAGGTTTGAGGTACCATCATTACTAGGAAACCTTTCATTAAGGAAAAACTAGATGAAACAACACATAATAATGTTTCATAGTTGTTGATCTATTAATTCTTCTTCTCTTTATGTTTTTGTATTCCAAAAAAGGGAAGTAACATTTTTTATCACTAATATCAATCAGTTTGGGGTGATTTTAAGATGGTTTCTCATGATTTCTAATATGCCCAAAAGAATTGCATTAATCAATATCAACATTCATAGTGAGAGCCAATGTTTCATTACTAAGATATTGTATATAAGTCAATTGTTCAAATGCACTAGCACCCCAATTAGGGTTATTTGACATTGTTTTCTATTCCAACAAAATGATCAACCTATTCATTAGTACAATATGAATATATTCAGATAATTTCACAAATAAAGAACTCAGATGATAAAATTTTGATTATGGGTAGCAAAACTTATCTATAGAAAAATTTCACACACTCCCAGCTTTAAAAGAAAAAATATTTTCTTTTAAGCGAACATATTTTCTATATATATATATATATATATATATATATATATATATATATATATATATATTTATTCAATAAACATGTCAATAACATAAAATATTTGTCGTTAAGACTTTAAAAAACAAAATATCACTTATTCAACATTCACTAGCCAATAGTTTTTTAAACAATATCAAAACATTACGAGTGAAAGTAACAACACTTAAGAGACATCATGAATGTCACTTAAGAGTTTTCAAGAACACTACTTATTTGACATCAACTGAAGAATGTTGCTTTAAGTGACTTTTCCAAGGGCCACAACTTAACACAAAGCTTGAATTCACACTTTTTTGGATTTCAATGTTAAAGAGTTTTTTTAAAACATATGTTGATTCAAACATCAGATTTCATCCTTGAATATAGTAATGTGGTGTTTCTATGATGCATGTATCTACTCTTTTATGTAATGAGAATGAAATGTATATGATTCCTACCATCTAGAGCCTCCTAGAAATAGACAATATAAATAATATTTCTATCGATATCTTTATTTGATATAATCTATTTTAGTGTTTGCAATGAATGTAATCAAATGTTACTAGATAAGAGTTTTTTTTTGTTACACCATAGAAACAATGTGGAGAAGAAGAAATTGAAGTTTTGGTTTACTTTGCAACCCATATAGAACTATTATATTATAAATCCTTTCATGAATACTTCTACATTTATAAGTTTCCGTGATCTTGAGTATTAACATTTGTTTACAATCCTAGCAAATATAGAATAACAAAAATATGAGTAGATTATTTTCAAACATATTTATAGAATATTTCATTCAATATATTCTATATATAGTAGTCTTCATAGTCAATGGAGACAAACATATGTTCCTAATGGTTATCTAATGTCTATTTTTCATAATGGAAAAATGTATTGGCTACATGTTCATATGGTTTCTAGGGAATGATTCCTATATATGAATACATGTATTAAATATATATTGAAAACAATAAATGGGGCTTGAATTTTATTCACCAACCACATTACAAGGTCTATTTGTTTAGAAATGAATTGTAATCAACTTCTGCGATTGATGAATGATAATTCAACTATAATATGGTTAATAGACAAAAATACAAATGAAAGTGTTTCACCATTACTTGTTAATACATCGAGGGAGTTTATTTAACACGATGTTGGTTTTATTTGAATCTTAAGGGGGCTTATGGTCTAAGTTCATATGCATAAGTGGTGGCCAGGGTGCAGGCGTAAGATAAAATCGTTCAAATCTGGAAACTATTTCTTCAAGTTCAAGCGGAATTTCTTCTTGGACTTCCTGCGGAGTATCAATCATCTGCCTCTAAAGTTATCTATTCTGCTAAATCAGTAGAACTTCTTAATTTAGCCACAACGACAAGTGCTTTACAAGTCCCTTAAACATTGCATATCACAATCGTAATTTCTCTAGGCAGGGTTACTCACTCTTGAACCATGCGATGCAATATCAATGAGAGATCATCGTGTCACACATTGCATTTCACAAATTGCAACTCCTCCAGGCTAGGTTCATTCACTCATGAACATGCGATGGATATTAATTAGTGATCCAATGGTCAACAATCAGCAATGATCCGACAGTCACTGTGATATCGCACGGAGATTTGCGCGACGCTACCTACTTCACGAAGCCGATAGATTTATAAACCTCAATTTATAAAATATTGGGTCCAGGTTTTTTGAGATTAGCGCCTGATCGTCTTAAGACCCGATATCTTTTTAATAACATTGGCCATTAGATCCTGTGGCTCGCGGGACTTCTATTAACACATGGTTTAATAACAAGGCCAACCCCTGCTATTGACTGTGACGCAAGGTGTTGAAAATGAAATCAATGGTTAATAATGAGTGCGACACTTCAACCCTGATTAAGGAATTTGTACACTTTCAAACCTCGTAGTTGTTAATACACGAAAAAAAGAGATTAAATGCGATCATACAGAACTCTAAATTCTTAGGGCTATCTGGAAAACCAATGATACACAAAGATACTACGGAGGGATGCAACACCTCCGAGACTGACCAATTATACATAGAAATGCACAAAGATTTAATTTCTGCAGTTTTAATCATATATGGCCAAACAAGCTGAATCAATCAAAATCCTTTTACAATTATTCAGAACTTACATAAATACTATTTCAACCTAACAATCAGATCCTTAAACACTGGATCGAATTTTGCCTAATCTTGAAAAATGTCTAATCTGGTCGATATTCTCCTCAAAAATCTCGACTGAATCAAAACTGCAAGAATTAATTACAAAACCACTCAATCCATAAATCCTAGCTCAAATCCTATCTAGAAAGCTTGTAAATTGACAGCTAAAGGATCCCACTCCTTTTCTTGTAACTTTTTATGTACTTTTGGAATAAGTTCGAAGCCTTTTGCCTTCAAGCCTCATGCTCCTGCATCAGATTCTTGAGGACAAAATTATTCATGGGATCTTGTCCATGAGCTCTTCTACAGAACTACCCAACTTCTGTAGCATGGCATCTGTCATCCAAGTAGCTTCAACAATTGGTTGATCTTTCCATTTGATCAAAATACTGAAAATACTCCTGTCCTCTTGTCTTCTTCAACAATTTCTTGTCCAAAACCCTCTCTGGCTTCAATTCCTTTGCTATAGGTAACTGTTTTACCCAATCAATCTCTTGTTCTTCTTGATCCTCTGCTGTGTCATTTGCATGTTCTTTTTCATACCTGTATAAGTCAACAACATTAAAAATTGGAGATATTCCAATATCATTGGGTAATTCAATTTCATATGCATTTGCATAAATTTTTCTCAAGACTCTGCATGGTCCAATTTTCTTAAACTTTATTTTATTATACTCCCTTTTTGGAAATCTTTCCTTCCTCAGGTGTGCTAAAACCAAATCTCAAACCTCAAATTTAACTTCTTTTCTCTTCAAATCTGCTCTGCCCTTGTATTTTATGTTGTTTTCTTGTAGTTTTTATTTTACCTGTTCATGTATTGCTTGAACTTCTATAGAAAAATCTTCTCCTTTAGCGCTTCTCCTTTCAGCTTTTCCCAAGTCTCTTAATTCAAACACTCCTCTTGGGTGCATTCCATAGATTATATGGAATGGACTCTACCCTGTACTCCTGTTAGGAGAATCATTATATGCATATTCTACATGTGCCAATACTTGATCCCACTGTTTTGGATGTTCAGCTGCAATACTTCTCAAAAGATTACCTAAGATTCTATTTACAACTTTAGTCTGTCCATCAGTCTGAGGATGATAAGAAGAACTGAAACACAATTTAGTTCCAAGATTCTTCCATAATGTCCTCCAGAAATGTCCAACAAATCTGCTGTCTCTGTTTGAAACAATGCTCTTAGGTAACCCATGTAATATTACAATCTCCTTAAAAAACAGATTAGCAATATGAGTAGCATCACACATGGAATAAAATATGCCATTTTTGAAAATATGTCAACTACTACATAAATTGAATCATTTCCTCTTTGAGTTTTTGGTAAACCCAAAACAAAGTCCATACTTACCATATCCCTAGGCCTATCTGGAATAGGTAATGGAACATACAAACCTGTGTTTTGACTCCTTCTCTTTGCTTATTGACAAACTTTACAATTTTTCACGTACCTTTCTACTTCAGACCTCATTTTTGACCAAAAAAAACCTGTTCAGTTGTTCATAAGTTTTGTCTACACCAAAATGCCCCCCAAGTCCTCCACTATGTTTCTCCTTGATCAAATTCTCCCTCATGGAACAACTTGGTATGCACAGTTGATTTCTTTTAAACAACAGTCCCTCTTGCAGGAAATAATCTAGCCACTTGCTTCTGTCTAAAAAAACAAGATTTCTATAAGCTTCAAATGGATCTTTAAAATCTAGATCTTCTCATATAACTCTTTAAGAAAATAAAAACCCAACACTTGAATTTGACTTTATTGAACTAAAATTCTTTTTCTACTTAAGGCGTCTGCTACTTTGTTTGATTGACCAGTTATATGTTTTAATACAAAATTAAAACTTTGTAGGTATTCTACCCATTTTGAATGCTTTTGGTTAAGCGTTGGATATTGCATAATGTACCGTAATGCATGGTTATCTGAATACAATATGAACTCCTTAGACACCAAGTAATGTCTCCACTTCTTCAAAGACTACACCACTGCATAAAACTCTTTGTCATGAGAAGAATATTTCTTCTTTGTCTCATTCAGATTTTCACTAAAATAAGCTACAGGCCTGTCCTCCTGAATCAAAATAGCTCCAAAGGCTTCTCCACTGGCATCACACTTCACTTGAAAAGGTTTATTAAAATTAGGTAAAATCAAAATAGGTTTCTCAATAATCTTTCTCTTCAACGTTTGGAATTCCTTTTCTGCTTCAGCAGTCCATTTAAATGGTTGTCTTTCCTTCTTTATTGTGTCAATTCTTGAAGCATTAATCTTACTAAAATTCCTTATGAATTTTTTGTAAAAACTAGCAAGACCATGAAAACTTCTTACTTCAAAGACACTTTTTGGTGAAGGCCACTCCATAATAGCCTTGATCTTCTCTGGATCCATCTTTAACCCCTCAACAGAAACAAAAAGCCCAAATACATCAACTCCTCCTTCGTGAATGAAAATTTCTTTAAATTTAACAGTAATTTTTCTTGTTGTAGCCTTTGTAAGACATAATACAGATGTCTCACATGTTCCTCCTTAGATCTGCTATAAACTAATATATCGTCCAGATATAATATTACAAATTTACCAATAAATTCCTTTATAACTTCATTCATAAGTCTCATAAATGTACTAGGGGCATTCGACAATCCAAAAGGCATTACCATCAACTCATATAATCCTTCATTGGTTTTAAAAGCAATTTTCCACTCATCTCCCTCTCTAATTCTAATTTGATGATAACCACTTTTTAAATCTAACTTTGTAAAATATCTAGCTCCACTCAAACAATCCATCAAATCTTCGATTCTAGGTAAAGGAAAACTATACCTGATTGTTATCTTATTGATTGCTCTCGAGTCAGTGAACATTCTCCAACCTCCATCTTTCTTTGGGCTCAACATTGTTGGCACTATGCAAGGACTCAAATTCTCTCTAACCAGTCCCTTGTCTAACAGTTCCTGAACCTGTTTCTTGATCTCTTAATTCTCTGTGGGAGTCATCTTGTAAGTTGCTTTATTAGGTATATTTTCTCCTAGAATCAGATCTATGTGATGACTGATTTTTTCTAATGGGTGGTAACTCATCAGGAAAATCATATACAATGATATCACAATAGCTGTCCAACATCTCTTGAATTTCAATTGGTAAATTAGAAACTTTTGTGGAAGTAATTATTACCTTGGGTTTGCAAACCAACACAAAACTTACCTCATCTTCCTCCATCTACTATAAATACTCCTTTCCACTCAGCAAAAGGGTCTTTGAATCAGGTTTCTTCGATGTATCCTCTTCCTATAGTGGCAACAATGTATAATTGACACCATCCTTGCTAAATTTGTATGTGTTCTTCTTTCCATCGTGCATAGCTCCTCTATCATACTGCCATGGTCTACCCAACAGTATATGACACACATCCATATGCATCACATTGCACATGATTTTTTCTCTGTATTTTCCCAACTGCAACTCCACTTCACATTGTTCATTCATTACCAACTGATATCCCTTTTGAAGCCATGACACCTTATATGGTGTTGGATGTTTCTTTGTTTTCAATTTCAACTTCTCCACCACTTTTGTGGAGACCAAATAATTTGTCCTACCACTGTCTATTATCGTCTGACGACACTTCCCTTGAACTTTGCACACAGTCCTGAACAAGGTTTTCCTTTGTGTTAGTTCAACAATTTCCTTAGCTGGTTTTAACAAAAAATTTGTTGACTACCAAAGATTCCCCTTTCTCTAGTACATTCTCTTCATCTATTACCTTTATTGCTTCCTCTTCAGTTTTTGCAACAATTTCATTCCTTTGATTCGTTCCTATATTTTCTGGGCACTCATAAGCTTTGTGTCCCAGTTTGTTACATATGTAACATCTAACTTCTCTTCCTCTACCTTTGCCTCCTCTTCCTCTACCTCTGCATCCTCTTCCTCTAGAAAACTCCCTCTGCCACTTGCATCACCTCCTATGGGTGCATGTTGACTTGAGCTACTGCTAGCTCCATCTCTAGGTACTGTAGATATTCCTCTACCACCTTGTCTTCCCCTTCCTCGGAAAGTACCTCTATTTCTGGCATACTTCTTCCTCATGAGTTTTTCTTCAGCCTTCACTACCATTTGATAAGCCTCTTCTACTGTTTTAGGAGACAATACACTTATCTCATCTTGAATTTCAATTCTAAGACCATTCACATTTTTGGCAACCTTCTCATCTGTATCTTGGATTTGTCCTACTCTTATACTCACTTTGTAGAATTCGTCTGTGTATTCCTTTACTGTCATAGACCTCTGTCTAAGATTCTACATCTGTCTAAATAATGTTTGCTGATAGTCACTTGGCAGAAACTTACTTTTCATTTTTGCCACCATACTGTTCCAATTCTTAATTGGTTGTTTGCCAAGTCTTCTTCTTTCTTCCTACACTCCATCCCACCATAGTGTTGCATGTCCTTTCAGTTTCATGACAACAAACTTCACCTTCTTCTCTTCATCTGTTTCTTCATAACCGAAGAATTTCTCCATGTCATTTATCCAATCTATCAATTCCTCAGGGTTTAAGCTTCCTGTGTAGATTGAGACTTCAAGTCTAGGCTTGGATGTGGATATGAATACTGACCTAAAGAATCTCATTTTAGGAGTTACATCTACAGGTTCCTCATCTTCTGTAGTTCCAGCTTCAGGTCCACTGACATACCCCGCATTTGCATCTCTTCCCATTTCCACTGCTTCCAATCTAGCTTGCATTTGTTTCATAGCTTCCAACACTTAAGCATTTACAATTGGTTGTCCTCTTCTTCGACCACCACCTCTTCCTCCAACTCTGAAATCCATGTGGGATTTATTTTTCTACTCCTTGAGATCCTATTCAATGTCAGTAGGCTGCTCTGATACCACAAATGGTGGCCGGGGTGTAGGCATAAGAAACAATCATTCAAATCCGGAAACTATTTCTTCAAGTTCAGGAAAAATTTCTTCTTGGACTTCCTGCAGAGTATCAGTCATCTACCTCTAAAGTTATCTATTTTGCTAAATTAGCAGAACTGCTTAATTTAGCCGCAGCAACAAGTCCTTTACAAGTCCCTTAAACATCGCATATCACAATCACAATTTCTCCAGACATGGTTACTCACTCTTGAACCATGCGATGCAATATCAATCGACGATCATCGTATCGCATGTTTCATTTCGCAAATCGCAACTCCTCCAGGCCAGGTTCATTCACTCATGAACATGCGATGTGATATTAATTAGTGATCCAATGGTCAATAGTTAGCAGTGATCTGACGGTCACTGTGATATTGCATGGATATCTG
The DNA here is from genome assembly GCA_000404065.3 of Pinus taeda. Classification (NCBI taxonomy): domain Eukaryota; kingdom Viridiplantae; phylum Streptophyta; class Pinopsida; order Pinales; family Pinaceae; genus Pinus; species Pinus taeda. The sequence goes on from APFE030315330.1 coordinate 155,463, forward strand.
CGTGAAGTTACCCGCCTCACAGAGCTGATAGATTTATAAACCTGAATTTATAAAAGTTTGGGTCCGGGTTTTTTGAGATTAGCGCACGACCATCTTAAGACGCGATATCCTTTGAATAACAGTGGCCATTAGATCCTATGGCTTGCGGGACTTCTACTAATAGATGGTTTAATAATAGGGCCAACCCCCGCTATTGACTGTGATGTAAGGCATTGAAAATGAAATCAACAGTTAATAATAAGTGCAGCACTTCAACCCTAATTAAGGAATCCGTACACTTTCAAACCCCACAGTTGTTAATACATGACAAAAAGAGATTAAATGCAATCACACAGAACTCTAAATTCTTAGGGCTAACTGGAAAATCAATAATACACAGAGATACTACAGAGGGACACAACACCTCCGGGACTTACCAATTATACACTGAAATGCACAAAAATTTAATTTCTACAATTTTAATCATATATGGCCAAACAAGCCGAATCAGTCAAAAACCTTTTACAATCATTCAGAACTTACATAAATACTATTTCATCCTAACAATCAGATCCTTAAACACTGGATTGAATTTGCCTAATCTTGAACAATGTCTAGTCGATATTCTCCTCAAAAATCTCAATTGAATGAAAACAGCAAGAATTAATTACAAAACCAATCAATCACTAAATCCTAGCTTAAATCATATCTAGAAAGCTTGTAAATTGATAGGTAAAGGATTCCACTCCTTTGATTGTAACTTTTTTTGTATTTTTGGAATAAGTTCGAAGCCTTTTGCCTTCAAGCCTCATGCTCCTGAATTAATAAGTCACAAAGTCATATTTTGGTGCAAAAGCAAACTTGATAGATATTTAATTGACGGAGTCAAACTTAATTAAAGTTTACGCCATCAAAAAGACACCTTATAAGAAGGAAATAGGAAAAGGTGAAGGCCAGGAAGGATAGGTCTCAAACTGGCCTCATTACATGTAATTGTTCTTCTTAATAGAATCTCTCTCTCTCTCTCTCTCTCTCTCTCTCTCTCTCTCTCTCTCTCTCTCTCTCTCTCTCTTTGTGATGTATCCAATTCTTGTGTTTTTATCAATGTTCTTATGATCAATTTCAAGGCATATCACTAGTAGAAAATGATGAAATTAATGACCAGGTGATTGAAAAAGTTAGTCACCGTAGCTTTTCCAAGTGAAATACTACCAAAAATGAGAAATTTTAAGTGATTAACTAAAATTGACTAACATAAACAAATAATTTAGTCTCGGGTTAAAATATACAACTAGCTAATAAGTAATACAAATACAAATTACTAACATGAATGAATAATTTAGTCTAGTAACATAAATATGACTACTTAACAAGTAATACAATAGTACAAATTAGTCGCTTGTGTTAGTCATTTTAATTATACCACTTCAACAATATAAACTTACAAGTGATAGGGGATTCAAAAGTTGTTATAGATTGGTTGAAAGGTTATACTTCCTTAAACACTTCTTTACTGCATCAATGAACTATTAGAGTTATGGAGTTGATTAGAACCTTCAAGGTTATACCCTTTGATCACATTCACAGGGAATTACATTAAAATATTGATAGATTATCCAAAATGGGAGTGGGGTTATAGCTGGGTCAAATACATTATGAAGAATACCTACTGTAATAGATCTGACCTGCAAATATACGAAAATAGAAATATGCCCAGAAATAACAAGAGAGAAATAGATAAACTTCAAATCTTTATTAATATGAAACCCTTGAGGTAGGGTAACACCTTACAATCACTCCTTAAGGAAGGAGATCACTCCACAAGCCATATGCTTTCCAATACAATAATCTTTGACATATCTCAATGAGGATTCTCTAGCCACTATATAGGCTTCATACATATAATACCATGGGTCTCTTAATACCATATATCTAATACAATGGGTTTATCACATTATTGTTAACTACTTGTGGTCTCTTACATGATGCGGGTTAACTACTTTATTTATTAACTATGGTCCATCCCATTATTACATTATTCCCTTGGGTACCTCCCTCTATACCCCATAATATTCCCCCTAGGAATACTGCATTCCACCCCCCTTAAACATGTTTTGTCCCTGAAACATAAGAAGAACACAAATAATAAGATATACTCAAAAGAGTAGTCCACTGGTGTTATCACTCAGGTTGTTCCCAAAAGTTGTAGGAAAGGGAATACGACGGAGGTAACCATAGATGATTCTTTCAGATACAAGTTCTAGCCAATCCACATCCAGAGAGGGCTCTCTCTTTATAATTTAGCTTTGTTTAGAGGTATATTAGGCTAGTTATGAAGTACAAGGGTTTTGTTTTGAGTTTGGTTGGAAGGAGGGGGACTCAATAGCATAGTGAGGTAAAACTGAAACATTTCAGTCCATTGGGCATGATGGAGTCAAAGAGGGATGGCTTCCTGGGTTAGGTTTCTTACCAGAGGATTTATCACAGAGCAAGGTACGCGAATATGGAACAATTTATAGGCTAGAATCAGATGGAATGGAGTCAATGGGTGAAGGGCATTTAAGAATCTTTCATCATGTTGATAGAGGGAAAATGGATGATTACTGCTAAGGAGAAATTAAGAATTCCTTAGCTAATATTCAAGATGAAAGAACCAGGGGAAACATGAAGCAACTAAGAATTCCCTACTTATGCTAATTCTGAAGAAAACATTAATAATAAAAAAGACTGAACACAGAGTGCAAACAAGCAAATTCTGAGTTATTCTTTTTCTCTATTATTTAGATCATGAAACATATATGATATAGTAAACACAGAAACTGTAAGATACTAGTTAGAAGGGACTTATTGATCCATAAAAATGATTCAAGAATTCTGTAACATGGTCCTTAGCATCAATTCTTCATCCAGTGAGCTCGACAAAAATGGTTCCAACAACTTTTCTATGATCCAAAATTGTTCAGTATTACAGTCAAAACTATGAACATCCACCATCAACCAACCCCAAATACTTCGTCTAGGGGGGTATTTATACAAAAATATCAAATATATTACAAAATATCTAAAGGAATAATATCTGTTGACAATTAATGCTTCTTTTACAAAGACAGAGACAGATAGTCTCGAAAACAGGGAGACAATAAATAGATGCAATAAATTCATGCTGCGCTAGTTGATCTGTCTTTATGAGATGTACTGGAGGTAGGTGCTGCAAGTCGGTTCCCAGCTGTCTTCTACTGATCCTCTGTGCTGGTTATTCTGCCTTGGCCGGATTTTCTTTTTGACTCTGATATGAAGCACTTTGACCCGCATGAGTGTGATTTATTTTTGTTCTCCATACTATAGCAGATGGTCCAAAATTTTGAATTGACCAAAGATAATTTACAAGATCTCTAACATGCTTTGCCACCACTCCGGTCCTGGTAATTTATGCCTTTGCAGATTCCTTAAAGTCTCGTAAGTCTCTGTGTACCAGAAGAAGTTAGGTGGGATGGTGAACACATGTTTTACCTCATGCTCTATGTAGAATAGATTTTCCAGGCTACCATAAAGGGACTGGCCAGATGGGAGTGCCTTCTCTCCTAAAGTGTTTGAAGATGCATTAGCTTGATTAGCAACATATGTATTTAATTTATATACATAGTCCTTGTGCTTCATCAGATGATCATTACTTGCCAAAGGACTTGGCAAACCTTTTTGATGCAGGACTATAAATCTTTCTGTGAAAGAATCACTCTCTACCTGCATGTCTTGGCATCTTCTGTCCAAATTTTGCATTAGATTTCTCATGGTTAGAACTCTCTTGATGTCCAGAATGGTGCCTGTTCTGTCTCTAATATCTAGTGCTTCCAGTTCTTCACTAGTCTTGGTGTTCAAAAACTGTATCAGCCTGTTAGCTTGCTCAGGCATCTGTCCTAATAAGGCTCTTGTTTTCTGAACTTCCACTTGGGCCACTCTTATCAAATCAATCTGTTCATAAATGGTTTGAATAGACCTCCACACATCGCTAAGGGATTGAGTGATGTTGGTCCACAAAATTTCTCTAATTTCTGCCAGAGGCTTATCTAGAGAGAGATCATTCTCTAAGGCTCTTGCCTTGTTCTCCAATGCTTTGATCTCCCTTGTTTTCTCTGCCACATTCATCTTGGATTTATCGTAGCTCTGTTCAATCTTGCCAATTTTTCTTTGACTTGCTTCTGCTCTGATACTTGGAGTTTCAACTCCTCCATGGCTTTTATTAATTGATCTGTAGTCATAGCTATACTACTGCCTAGTGCTATTGCTGTTGCTGGGGTAACTGTGGTGATTTCTGCTGTTGATGCCGGGATAGTGGGAGGCACTGCTGTTGTAACTGTAGGAGGGGCAGTTGTGACTGGTGGAGCTACTTCAAGTGGTTGGGAGGTCGACTCTCCTTGCTTCTCTTGTAGTGCTTTCTTCAATGCCTGCTCTGTCTCACTCAATCTCTCATTCAGCCTCATGAGCAGGTCCATCATGTCCTCTTTGAATTTCTGTTGTAAAACATCTGTTGTCTATGGATGCATAGAAGGAGGCATTTTGAGCTGTTTTCCAAGGGCAGCAATGTCCTCTTCCTTTTTCTTCATTAGTGCTTTTATGCCTTTGGCATCTTTGGGATCATGTCCCAGTTCAATGATAATGTCTTCCAAGGATTTTATCCTGTTGTCCATTGCTAGAGAAGAAGCTTTCTCTAAGTCTAACTGTGCAGAGGTATTATTTAAGGAATTTTGCAATTTATGAGCCAACATTGCTTTATCTGCCAATGTGGAGTAGACCATCTCTCCAGTTTGCTTATGAAACTCAATCTAGTCCATTAGATGAATGTCTTTGGCAAGGACCTCTAGATTTGTCCTAATGTAGTTAGCTGCTGACTATGGCTGTTGCACTTTGGGCTTGAAATAGCTCATGATCATTTTCCATTCTTTAATGTCATATGCTGACATTAATCTTTGTTGTTTTGTGGGGGCCATCTTAAGATATTGGTTATAAATTTGCAGCCTCAATGGATCATTTCTAGCCTTTATCTCTATGAATGTTCTTATGATATCAGAGGTTTTCTTACTTGGTGGACTAGTGGATGAAACTTCCACACTATGCTGCCTTTCTAGCTCCTACCTGTGTGAGCTGGTTGATGTGTCTATCACTAGGGAGGTCTGTGCGCTGGTTTCCCTCTCACCTCTTAGACTTTCTATTGTTTCTTCAATGATTTCCTCTTCAGATAGAGGATTAAGTCTTTGCCTTTTTTCACCTGGCTGTTCTACAGGTCCACTGATGGGTGTGGCCTCTTCTCTGTCTCTTTTCTTTCCGTTTTCCTCATTTAGAGGAGTCTGCAGTGCTGGTATCTCTGGTGCTTTGGTCTAGACCGAAGGAATTTTCCCCTGCTGATCTATCATTGCTTGTTGCTCTGTGCTGCTACTTCCTTGCCCTTAGAAGACCCTGTACCAGGTGCACTGGTTTCCTGTACATGTTGCTGTGAAGTTCCAGCAGAGGATACACCAACTCCTGTTTGTTGAGGTAGATCAAAGGATACCTGTCCAAAAGGGTCCAGGTCAAGGGTCTTTTCAAGATCTTTCATAGCTTGTTCCATCAATTCTTGCTGAGTAAGTTCTTCTATTGATGTACCCTCTACCCACTCATCCTGATTAGCAAATTTCTCTATTTCGGGGATCCTAAAATATTTATAGGACGATAGCCTGATTTTTACTTTTCTGTCACTTATAAAGCTATTTGGGTCATATGGTACACACCAGAAATTTTTCTTCAATTTAAGTTCTTCCCCCAATATCCTATCAGCATCTTCCCATGCTTCCCTCTTGTTAATGATAAAAGGGCCTAAATAGTTTCTTATTCCTAGCTGAGCCTTTTTCTTTGCATTGCAAAAGTGAGTTAAATATGCATTGATAAGTTTCCTAAAATACTCCAGTGGAAACAATCTCATAGGCACATATTTGGGCAGCTTATAGGGGCACAAATCACAGCCATATATTCTGATTTCGGTGTGATTCTGGTAGAGGTACCAGTCACCTATTTTGTAGTTTGTGTAGAGCTGTAAAATCTTCTTTATATCCCCAGAGAGCCTAGGAGGAGTAGTTTCTATCAATAAAGTGGAAGCTGGATGTATAAACCAGTGAATGAATTCACAGAAGGTATAAGGGGATTCAGAAACATTGTGGAAGACTGAGGTCCAAAAGATCACAGACCTCCTCTCTCCTTTAGAATCCAATTCTCTAATAGGAAATGAAAAGTTGTCTATCTGATAATATAGCAGAAGGTGATATATGAATGAAGTGTACTTGAAGACTCCTTCTCTTTCCAGATTTGTGAATTGCTCATTGATTTTATTGGCAATGAAAGAGGCATAATCATATTTGACAGCAAGGGGCTGTCCTGGAGTAAATATGGAAAACAGAACTAAGGTGGTTTCATAAAAAAATTCACTAGTTTTGAATCCCAATATGAAGGATATCATATCAACTATGAGTTTTCCTGTTTCATTGAACCAAACATGCAAATATGGAGGTGGGCCTTGGGGTTGGCGATCTGGCCTCATGAACATTCGTGCAATACGGGTTATCTCTGATTAGGGTAATTGAGAGCCTCGCTCCAGCAAAAATCCCATGGAACGAGGACCTAAAGGCTAAGTAGGTTTGAAGTGTAACATCTCATTGATAGATTCAACAGTTATGTAAAAGAGGACAGTCTGGTATGGAGTTATAACTACTTTGGTGACAGGGTCATAATTGGCACAACAATTGTGGATAATATCTAGGAAGACATTGACTGAGGGAAGGTAATATCTAGGAAGGTTGGATTCCCATATTCCATAGAAGTCAGAGTTACTGAGATGACTGTTTCTAGCTCTGCAAAATGCCTGGAGGTGGTTCATGTCACCAGATAAATCTTTAATTTGAAAATCTCTGTCAGCCAAGGGCAACCAGTCCTGGTGTTTGTGAGGTGCATTGAGGGGCACGACATTGAGGGCCACAGGGGCTTCCATGTTTGTCTACTGTGTTTTCAACTGGAGGTCAAGTTTCTGTGGTAAAAACGGGCAAAAGAGCAGTTCTGGATGTCTTGGTATGGCAATTATGGACTACTTCAACTTGAATTTGGCTCTTATAGGTATAATTTATACAGGAAAACCGAAAATACAAGTTCAGGAGGTGGGATGGGGTAAATACCTGTATCTCAGAGGCGAACCAGGGTAATTTGCAGGTTGATCGATGAGTTGTAGAGTAGGATGCTGGACTTTGCTTGGTCGGGTAGCGGACTGGACACTTCTGCAGTTACTTGGACGTAGTTTTCATGCAACAGTTTCGCGGAAAAAACGAACGAAAATAGGCAAAAGTGACATTTTGATGATTTTTTAACAAAAAATGGCTTCACGGGGCTTTTTGGCGCTTTTCAGTCGGATGACGTTATCGGGATGTGACGTTTTGTCGTGATGCAGGGGTACGAGACGTAATGTGGAGGTGACGTGGCGATGACGTTAGCGGGCGGGGTTAACGGGAGGACGGTAAGCGGTATCCGCCTACACCGCTTATGAGCTGAAATCGTTTCGAGCAGAGGGGCCGCGAGCATGGCAGGAAGGCGCAGCGTGTCCCCGTTACGGCGAAAATATTGCCAACTCCCCGGGCGGTAAACATCAGCGACGGAGGGGGTCGCGATATAGATCTCAGTTGTCGGATGCGAGGGCCGAGATCTGATAGTTGGTGCTTTTTGGAGATGGTGGACATTAATGCGTGGGCCCACAGTATAATATATAGTGTTTTGGGTATATTTGCATTGTTTAAAAGGGGGGGGCAGGTTATTAATCAACGTAATGTTAATTAATTCCTTATGCGTGGAGATGTTTATTACAAGGTTTCAAATAAACGTTTAATCCCATTTATAATAACAATATATGGCTATAGTTTAGCTGGGG